>JAHZSR010000087.1:0-126550 GCA_025782845.1 Boletus coccyginus
CAGGGATCGACTGCAGGTAGATGTCAGGGCCGTTGTGCAGAAGATATCGTGTGATCGAGACTGCCATGGGTCCACAATCCAACCCGTTCTGCAACGGAAGTAGTCGAATGAATACCTGAGCGATCGAGATGAAGTGGAAAAAAAACCTGTTTGAAATCATAAGCATTCACCCCAGGGTTTACTTCAGAAACCGGCCATCCAAACAAGGCAGCCACTCTCTTCCAGTAAAAAAGACCATTCCATTCGTCCCATTCCGCATGGGTGTGTAGACTGCCCATGGAAGAATGGGGGTTCCGACCGAAAACCCACGCATGATTTAGCTGGTAGTCAAAGCAGACGGTGAAATAATGCTGATGTCTGCAAACGATGAATACCACCGGTTTCCGTGGGGGCAATGAGTGCATGTCAGAAAAGAGACATGAATAAGACCGAAATTGGGCTATCTCTTCAGGTTCTGGCGGAAGAAAAGACGCTGTCATGAAAAGATCCACAAAGTAACAACATGCAGCATTGATGGCCTTATATGACTCGGTCAAGAGGAAGAGGTTCATGATGCTTCCGGACACATAGTTCTGGGGCTCCAGACTATCAATTTCCTGAACAGCAGCCGCCCATATGGTAGGATTAGAGATCATGCGCTCTGTATGGTACAAGATCAATATAAAGAATCAACTTACAAAGAGTGCTTACTATATTGAGCTCGATGATGAACAGTTGCCTGATTCCTATCTGAGAGGGTTTTTTGCTGGCATGGATCCGCTGATCCAAAGGCATTGTTGTTTTCCTCAGGTTGTCCGTCTGCGGATGAAGGGTCCTGGTATTCATGCTGTGAGTGGTCTGTAGCGACTTTTTGGAGAGGAGAGGGTTCGTATTCTGAAGGCTGGTACTCGTCAGAGTCAAGGGATTCATCATCACTTTCCTTGGGATGGATCATAGGAACCTCTGAATGGTGAGATGTCGGTTCCCCAGAGAAATTGGAGATTTCATCCATGACCTCATTTTGCATACCTACTCCATGGGATAATACTGGCAGGGGTTCAGAGGTTCGGTGAGGATTTGTCTGGAACATAAAAAACATACCAGGATCCAGATCGTCGGAAATGAAAGAAATGGAAGTTACGTTTTGACGTTTTAACACGATGGGTGTCGGCAATGAATGCCCTTGATGGTCAGCAGATAGGTCTGTGGACAGATTTCGAAGGATAGAATAGGGTTGAATGTCAAGATTATTTGACAGTAGTGATACCGCAGTGATATTCTTTCGTTTGAGCTGAACGGAAGACGTCGGTGATGCAATTACGGAAGAGACTTCCGAAGATAATGCGGTGAATGTGGAATGAAAGCACCGTAGGTAAATATTTCTGAGAAAGCAGGATATTGGGAGACGTACTTTCTTGATTTTCGGACAGAAGAGATACGAAAGTGGGGCGTTGACGTTTTGGAACAAGAGAAGGTTGAGGGAAGTACGGTGATTTTCCAGGTGGACAGCCTGATGATTCCAGCAAGGGTTCTTAAGAAGACGTTGGATCATCTGGATCTTTCCCACCGCAAAGGGAAAGCTGACCTGAGGTTGTGGTGGACAGGAAAGAGATTGGAGAGATATGTTGACGCTTTAGCGCAAGATATGCACTAATGGATTCCGCAGCCGGAATGGATGCCGCTCGGCTCAGCTCTTCTGGATCTGAGAGAATTCAGAAGATTAATCATAACAGATGTAAATAGGAGGAAAGCTCACCGGGGAGTTGGAAGTTCGTGTTCCCTTCATCTATAAGGTATTAGTACAGTCAACTACTAAGGGACAGGAGAATAAGCTCATTACCATAATCTGAATAGCATGGCAGTTCGATTGAATCTGAGATAGCTGGAAAGCATTGCAGGGAGGTGAGGAAAGATAGGAAACTTACTATGGACCGGGCTTTGGTCACCTTCGCTTTCCTCTTCTTCCATTCTTAGAGGACTTACCTTGGCTTCAGCTTCAGCTTCGGCTTCCTCAGCTTCCTCCTCTCCTCCTCCTCGTCCTCGTCCTCGTTCTCGTCCTCGTCCTCCTCGTCCTCCTCGTCCGGCTTTGGTGGTTTGCTACCATCTCTTAGCGTCAAGCACATGAAAGCTTTTTCTAACTCTTCAAACCTATCAACGATATTGAATACCCTGAAGGCATGTGCAATAAATTCCAAAGAGGGTGCTTCTGAGACAGATATTTCAGGTATGCCAGACATGGGCGACCGGCCAGGTGCTTTCGGTTCTTGTGACACGCGGGACTCGGGGATGCTTCCGGTGCTTCCGGCATGTTCCATCCGGGATGCCTCCGGTGCTTCTAATCTTGGTGATCCCTGGGGTGCTTCCGGCCTGAATTCCAAATGGAGTACTTTAGAGACTGGCATTTCTGCGAAGCCAGACAAGGGTGAAGCTTCCAGCATCGGGGGCCTGCTGGATGCTTCCGGTGCTTCTGACTCCCGGGACTCGGGGGTGCTTCCGGTGCTTCCGGCACTTTCCATCCGGGATGCCTCCGGTGCTTCTAATCCCTGTGACCCCAGGGGTGCTTCCAGTTCTTCTGATGGGGGTGATTCTGATGCATCCAATCTAGGTGACCCCAGGGGCGCTTCTGATGGGGATGATTCCCGCATTTCCAATGGGGGAGATACTGGCGCTTTCAGTACTGGAATTGCATCATAATCTAATCGTACATGTGGTTCCAGGTAATTCAACTCACCCTGAGAAAAGATATCGGAATACATGATGACCTTCAAACTGAATGAAACAAAAGCTGATGTATACTCACTGCTTGTCGTATTATATTATTGCGCGGTACATGTAGAGGTACACCCAGATTTTTTGGAAGATTGGGATTTCCTGCCAAAAACTATCTCAGGATTCAGCAAATGGGTTGGCACATCTCTTTGGATGTCTCTCACCTGTTTGTATTTTGCTATTGCAGATGGGTTGGACTTGGGATTTATCAGCAATGGTGGGGTCAGAAAAAAAAAATATAAGCAATCAAACTCACCTTTTCTGGGATTGGTGGTTTAGATCTTTCCCTTTCAAGGGTCTTTGGAAGTCGAGGTCTTTGAGCCAGAAAGGCCTTATATTTGGGAATCTGAGTATTAGAGTTGGAGGGGTTGCCTGATGAGGGATTCATGATGACAGCAATGAAAAGTAATGAAAATGAAAAGAGGTCCAGTGAAGGTATGCAGCGGAGTTTGACCCAAGTTTCCAGAATGAACACATCGGAAAGGAGTTTCCGGAAGTAGATTAAAAATGCCGAATGATATAATAGTTGCCTGATTTGGAAATTGGTGGGTCCATGCTTACCATACTGAGTAACCCTAACCTTATGATGTGGGTCCACTATTACTGTATTGAGTAATCCTAACCCTAGATCACTTACTATATTAGGTAATTCTAAAACACCGTTTGGGACAACTTGTTTTGCTCATATCTCAAGAACCATCCCACCAATTTCAATGAATGTTACATGGTTAGAATCCCCTCGAAAAGAGGATTATGGTCATATACATTTCATGTAATAATAAAAAAGGACCTCATTGAACTATGCATGAATATGTCCTATAAACATTAGACATGGGCACGGCGAGGAGATGGACGTACCGGATCGAGGCAGACCCCCTGGAGGCCATAGAGGCAGCTAGGACACCATGGCATGCATCGAGAATGATTTGAACAGCAAAAAGGCCGTTGAGGTTGCTGAATACGATTAGGCACACCGTGGAAATGACAGGAATGAACCTAAGAACGAGTCAAACAGCGTGCATATCAAAGTTCAAATATGCAGGAGAAAAAAAGACTCACAGAACAACGGTGAATGGTGCAGATCCGAAACCCTGTGCTGCAAACACTTCTTAGTGGTCCTAAGAATGGCCCGTGTAGATGGAATGATGGGAGGATCGATCTGAAAGGCTCTGCAAACGTTAGATACCCAAATATGCACTCTGGGAGGAAAAGGCTCACAGCTCAGCAACAACTGCTGCAGAAACCAAGATCATCGTTGCAGATCCTTCCTAACGGTTCCCACAGACGGCCTGGGTGGGTCAGAGAGCAAGGGAAGCCGTCTGCAAAATTCTGCAAGGGTCCCGACCGACCTGAGCAGTGAACTGAGCGAGGGGGTCCCACAGCGCCGCAACCAGCGTTCTGATGGGCGCCAATTTCTGGAATATCATGCATGGGCATCGTGAGACGATACCCAGGCTGTTGGAGGGGGTATTCGAGCGCGGTGTGCGATGTCGTATGAGATCTTGAGAAGGGAGGCGAGGATGAGGTCGCGGGTGAGTTGTGGCGTGGGAAAAAGCGGATGCTCAAACGCTCGCGCGGCATACAGGTAGTTTGTTTATGGTAACCCCGCTTCGATTCCTGATGAAGTTCTTGAACTTCCGCTGCCCCTGGCCACAAAATGGGTGATAATGAATACGCCAATAGAGTTTATTGAGGCGGCCCAATTCAAAGACCATATACACATCGGCCCAGGAGTTTCTATCCCTACTCACATTGAGCATCAACTTTCTATCGGCATGAAATATCTCTTTCATCAACCACGCCGGACAGAACTCATTACCAGCGCCTGGAAGGACTTTGAACGTCGTCTCAGGTGGAAAGTACACTTTATGCTTATGAACGAGGATTCGTTTTATGATCCCGACTACGACGTGAAAGAAAGGTCTAAAAAAGACCCACCCGTAGTACCATGGCACCTTCACCTTGCACTCCGAAAGGGTCGTTCGTTTGTACACAATAGTGTCACGAAAATACCTGACGAGGGAAGTACGGACACCACTTTTCAACCGCTCGGTCCGAAACTTAAAGAGGTGAAACAATTTTTGTTAGACAACAATTATGTAGTCACTGCCACTGACAAAAACCTGGGCATCGCCGTGTCTGAGCGAACCTGGATCATATCAAAAAGTCGAGATTGTCTTGCCGATGAGAACGCATACAAACGTATCTCTAAGGCCGAAGCAAAAGAAATACTTGACCGAAAATGCGTCGAAATGAGGGCGCTTTCCTCGATAGCAGAACAATTTGACGAGAAGTACGGCTCACTTAGTGAGTTCCTGAAACATAAAGTCACAGCGGAAGGAGATGACCACCACGTTCCGAAGTTCTATGGAATCCCAAAAATCCATAAGCAGCCGGTGAAATTCCGACCTATACTCCCTTGTCACTCCGCAATCCAAAACCCAGCCGCAAAGTTCTGCTCAAAGGTACTCAAACCGCTCGTACATGCGGCGCCAACCGTTATACACGGAACCAAAGATTTGGCGATAAAATTGAGTCAACTCCAGTTACCGCCTTGGCGGGAGATTTTTATTGTCACCGGAGACGTCGTCGGTTATTACCCAAACATTCCTCTACGTAAATGTCTCGATAGGGTATTCGAGATGTACATGGAACACTATTGGAATGAGGCCGACCTCGCCGAAAACATCGAAGAACTAGAGTTTTTCCGACGGTGCTTAGAAACCGGTAACACAGAGTTACTTACACAGTTTGAAGGTATAATACACCAACAGCTACAGGGCTTAGCTATGGGCGTAGCAGACTCACCGGATCTTGCGAATCTATACGGGTGGTACTGCGAACGTCACGACAAGGTGCTAGAACAACCTCGTATCGCCTTTTACGGTAGATACATCGATGACTGCGCTGCAATTGTCTTCGCCTCCTGTGAAGCAGAGGCTCTCGATGCAGTACGAACAGCCGTTAAAATCGATGACTGTGAAATTACATGGGAAGTGGGCAAATTTCTCCCATTCTTGGACATGATGCTCTATGTAGATAGAGACAACTCTTTGCAGCACATGCCATACAAGAAAGCCCGTAACCACCAAGAAAGAATTCCATGGATATCAGCACACCCCTACGATGTCAAACGCGGCACGTTTTACGGGGAGATGTCCCGCTTAGCCACGCTAAGTAGTAAACAAGAACACTACCTGGCGGCACTTGAGAGCTTGGTCGCTCTTTATGTGAAGCGTGGCTATCCTATCAGGATTGTACAAGCATGGCGGAAAGAAAAACAACAAGAACGGTGGGACAATCGTCTCCGCGTCGAAAAACGGGACAAACCGGACGTACTCGTCTTGAAGTCTAGCTTTAATACTGCCTGGAATTATTTCAGTGCTAAGGAACTCGGCAACACGATGTTCGATTACCTGCGTACTTGGACCGACAAGGCCAAGCGTAGAGAATATTCACTTGAATTCCCTCCTCGCCCTGCGGGGTATCCCCTCGTACAAATGGCAACGGTGACCAAAGGACTTTTCCTTAGCGTCGATGACCGTGGTCAGGAGTATCGAGTCCCCGATTTTGAGGCGATGGGTATATCGAATCGCAAGGTGATAGTTTCGCGCAAACGCACCTTTAACCTTTACGACACAGTCAATCTTTGGAAAAAGATCGTGTTGGAACAGCTGGATGAGCGTGAGTCAACCGGGGATGCCATCCGTCCTATTGACGAGACTCACTTACTTCTCGACCCACTGCAAGGCTATCGTCGTTTGCGATCGGGGCGCCTGATCGCAGAATCCAACGACGAAGAACCACAGCGTCGCTCTCCATCTCCCGTTTTCACTGGTAACCCCACTGACGACGAAGTCCTGTCGACCCTTCTCCGGATCGGTCTTCGATAAGTGGCTTGTTTGACACTTTGCTGGCTAGTGGCCCGCGGGTGCTCCAGTACCTGTTTGCATCCGTGAACGCGTATCCCGAAACGACTGTTGATCCTTTGTGGAAGGTAACCTACCTTGTACTCTGCTGCCTTTGGCCGGAGAACTTGTTGAGGGTAACCACGCCATTTTGTGGGGAGGTCTTACGTAAGGTCCGCAATGTTCACCGTGAGGTAATCTTGGGGAAAGAGTCCGCTGGTTTAAGACTGGCTCTGTTGAATGGTAATGCTGCCTTAGCACACCACACTTCTACGATAAGTAGTACTGTATGCGTGGTGAAAACAGACATACTAACCACGTTTTACAGAGAGGATGACGTCACCCCTTGCTTCGCTCCGCTCGCGCGGGCAAGCCCGCTTGAGCTCCACTCAGCGGCGGGGTGACGTCATCTCTGTAACCCTAACCCTAACGTGAGTACGAAATTCTAAAGTCGCGAAAGCGCTAGTTAACAATATTAACATGACTGTCACATAGCCTAACCTAGGGTTACGAACAGAGAATACGATCGAACGGATCGGTGCCTGTGCCTTGTGCCTGGTGCCTTAATTTGCCTAAATGGGGATAATCGGATACTCCCACGGTAATTTCCGCTTGACGTGTGAATTCTCTCACGCTTGACAGCTCGGGTAACAAGATAACCGAAATTAAAGAAGCCTTCTTTAATATATCAGAGAAAGAAGCGCGGGTAACTATGCCGGCGTGTGAACTCTCTCACGTTTTGACAGATCGGATCAAGGGCCGAAGAGCAACCGTCGCTACGTGTTTTACCCGTTTATTGTTTTACTAATCTAGAAGTGTTTTCCCACTCACCAAGAAAAAGGTATATATACCGGTGAGTGGATGGCGTCGTTCTTATGACCGAATATAGATCTGATGAGTCACTCGTGTGACGAAACAGAGTGTGTAGGTCCCGGCAGACCTCACTGTTATCTGTTCTGGTCTCATCACTGGACTGAAACGCCACGTAACTAACCGTACTGCATTAGTGCAAGTTAAATTCCAGGACTCTACCGCTTGGGTTTTACGGTATTCGCCCTTCAAATGCTCATCACCGCCCGCTCACTGTCATTTATTTGCAATATCATTGGCGGCAACGATGCTGTTTCATTTAAATGTTCATGCCGCCGTTGTATTTGCAAATGCATACGAGTCGCAAACAACACTATGTAAGAGCATGTTTCGACATACTCCACATTCACTCTGTTCTCGAAGACCCGAAATCAAGAGGGCGACCCGATTTAGGAGACGGGAGTGTTTGATAACACCCAACACGAGTTAGCATCGTCCCAACCCTTATCTCCCTCTGCGCATGCCCTCGCGCGGCACACCCTCACCACCGCCGTCACTGTCACTCACCTAAGCCTCCTCGTACACCCCCATACCTCCTCGTGTCCACCCCTCACACACTGTCACTATCGCCGCCACCACTCTCCTCGCCCCTTCGCACGCCCCCTTACTACAGACGAAGAAACAAGGAGGGCAGGAAATGAAAAATAAAAACCGGCAAAGATGATGGCGATGAAGGGCCGCCAGACAAGGACAAGGATGGGACATGATGGACCAAGAGGCAGGAGAGACAATTGGAGCCACAGAGGCATAGACGAGTACCATGTAGTGTAATCTAACCCGTTGAAAGGGTGTGTCACGACTGCAAACTCTGCAAACTACAGGCCGGGGATGTTGTGTAGTTTCTCCACCAACGATTGGCCATCCAGGACGGCCATTGCCCACAGCGACATTATAGTACACGGGTTGTGCTGGGTATGTCATGTCAGGTTATTCCTTGTGCAAAGTTGGCCGTCCAGGACGGCCATCGACAACGCATGTATATACCCCGCCACATGGAGCCATGCTGGGTCACGTAACATTGTGTTCTCTCTGGTACACACAGTTGGCCGTCCAGGACGGCCATGTGCACATCTGTTGTCCATCACACAATGCTCTCTTATTTTCATAAGTTGGCCGTCCTGAATGGCCAACTAAGAGTCCCATACAGTCTGGCCGTCCAGGACGGCCATTGCACATGTTTGTTACACATCACGTGATGCTCTCTTGTCTCTGTACAGTTGGCCGTCCAGGACGCCAATCAAGTCCAGCATGCGTTCTACAATAACTCTGCTGTTCTCAGCATAATAAATACATATTCCTTCATACCATGGAAGCCCATATTCATAACATTCTGTGTCAAACACGATTTAAACCCTAATGTGGGGTTGGAAAGGGGCCCAGGGTTGGCAAAAGTCAACCCTAGATAGCCTCATAACCTTCAATGCCCACCTGCTAACGTCCTGGAGCCTGAATTGGGAAGGGACAGTGAAGGCAGGAGGAAGAGTAGAGGGTGGCCTAGTAGGGTAAGCTGCAGGTTATCATTATCTTTCCTCCTACTCACTCACTCACTCACTCACTCACTTATCAAGGATTGATTTTTGTAGCCTTAGGAGTGCCTACCATTCAGACATTCTATAAACACAGTGGTAACAACCACCAAGTCCAGGAAAATTGATCAATCATTGAGCAAACAACAATACTTCTTCAGTCCTCTTCGAGTGGATTGGAAACTTTCCATGGGTTGGAAACTTTCCTGTATTTGCATTTCATGCCTGAAATATCATTGGAACAATATCAGAGGTCCATGGTATCTGATTTCACATGATGATGTCACCTTGCCTCCTACCTCCTAGCAAAGATTGATTTTTGTAGCCTCAGAAATGCTAACTGAAAAGAGAAATGAGCCTGTTTCTAACATTTTCCAACCCTCTAAACATGATGGTAACACCCATCAAGCCCAATAAAATCATTTGAGCAAACAATACTCTTCTGGTCTCTTGCTATATATAGATACTCTGTATATTGCACTAGGGTAGGTTGAAATCCTCCCCCCATTGACATTTCATGCCTGGAATACCATTGGAACAATGTTAGAGGTCCATAGTATCTGACTTCACATGATGATGACACCTTGCCTCCTCTCTCCCAGCAAAGATTGATTTTTGTAGCCTCAGGAACACTAGCTGAAAAGAGAAACAAGCCTATTCCTACCATTTTCCAATCCTCTGAACACAATGGTAACAACCACTAAGCTCAATAAAATCATCCAAGCGAATGACACTACCTTCTCCTTACAAAGTTATGACATAGCACATCCAGAAAACATCCCACATCCATTCCAGCATTTTACCTAGGGGTTTTTTAACCCTCTGAATCCATTGAAGACATTCCAGTATCCCAAAGGAATCACCTTTGCAATGATTTTACAGACATGTCATTGACAACCTTGTTTGATTTTTATCTCCACATCCAGACCGCCGATTTCCTTGACCAGGAGATCAAAATGATCGCATGAATGGGCTCTATAGGGTGGTATACATTTCTAACAAATTGGAAGTTTTAATCTTGTATTTTAATTCCAGGATGACCATATAAGTCAATGGTCAATCGTAACAATAAGAGTTCATAAAATAAAACTCACCTTTGCACCATAGTCAATTTCACCCACAAACTCCAGATTCCCGATTTGTTGTTCAAGGATTCTAAGCAGATCATGATACCATACATCATAGTTGGCCATCATCCATGATGGTGAGTTCTCAGGTAGCTGTCCTAAGTACCTCATCGAAAAGGACTGCCATGGGCAGTCTCCATATGGGATAGTATCAATGGATTTGTACAATGCATCGTGGGACCTAAATGGCGGGTCATGACCATTGTACATCATGGACCAGATGTCCATGAGCGTGTCTATCTTGCCTGTGGACATCTATACCTTTTGATACAGAAACTCTGCTAGCTTGAAATGAGCACAGCTAGCATATGGTGTCCAATGGTTGCCTCAAGCACAGTAGTCTGAGGGAAATGGCAGCGCACTTGGAGGGAGGTCATCCCCAAAGGGATCACATGGTGTCTTTGTTTGATTTGGTTGGTCAGAGAAAAATCAACACAATGTTGATAAAGATGTACTGTTGAGGAGAGGGTGGTCCCGAGTATGCCGATGGTATGAATTGGTGTCGATCACAGGTTTATCAGGATTTGGCTTGCCTGGATCACCGGGTGAAGATCCTTCACAATTGGTCAGGTCAGCATGCTGCTGCAGCAACTGCACATGTTGATGACCTCGCTGTTGATGTAATCGGGCATGGTATTTCAGACCTCCCTTGGTCCTACAGCTTTTGTGGCAGTCGGGGAAGCTACAAATGTAGGATTTCAGATGATACAGGTATAGGGGAAAGCATCCTGCTGGAGACATGAGAGTGTAGGGTGAAAGTTCAGTGTACTATGCAGATCTGTGTCCAGGCCTCCAGTGGTTGTCGTGGTAGTGGAACACCCGGCACATCTACATTATGTTCTGAAAAAAAAACTTCTGCTGAAAAAAAACTTCCACTAATGCATGGGCGAGTACTTACCAACAGCTACCAATGGCCAAAGTGGGATGACAACACCCAGGTCACTGAAAAAAAAAAGGAGAAGGCTGTGATCACTATGCATATACTAAAAAACTGACCGGGTAGTGTGCTGGCACTGTACTACTTTTCCCCTCTACCTCACCATGTCGCAGTAGATCAGTACCCGTGCAGTCAATAAAAACTGACACCCGGGAGTGCCTGACCTACCAGCATCATGACAAAGCTCTAAGGTTGTCCAAAAGGAGTGCACTTCACTAGCGACAGCAGCTAGAAAAGAGCACAGACAGAATATCCGCCTGACGGCTGAAATAAAAGATCAGTTAGAATTGCAAACAAAGACTTGACGTACCAACTTCCAGAATCCAACATCTGTTGTGGCGAAGATATCATAGTTGACCATGCCAGCACCCGATGGTTCCATCAGAAGGGCGCTGACCTTGCAGCATGTCGCAGTGCAGGCCAAGGGTGACGGAGGTTTTGGGACTAAGACTGAAAAAGATATAAGTACTCAAGTGCGTGGAACATATATGAGGATACTGACCTTTTCAATCTGGAAGCTTTGGACACCGATCGCGAGTCAACCAATGGCAGGGATGTTGACAATGTAGCCATGAGTGGCAGTGATGATGAAGTGTCTCAGTCCATGACTAAGCCAACTAAAGTCACAAGGCAACTCATTGAGGCAGCCTGGACCGGCAGTCAGACTCAATCCAGATTGACAGTGACCAACAAATCCGCAGCTGCAGTCACTTCTGCCATCCTGCCTGGCAAGCGCAAGCTCAAGCATGAGGGAGCGTAAGTCACACAAATAACTCGGGTGTTGGAACTGATCATTTATTCATATCTACTAGCACGTATTTGGGTCCAAGCACACAAAAGAAAGTGAAAGTGCAACACTCTAGTGGCCTCATTCAGAGATACCAGTGCACTCGCAACCAAGAAAAGCCAGCCGACAGTCTGGGCCAGCAAGAACGTCATGCGGAAAATGTAACTGGTGAGCACGATGACCTGCACGAAACCAGTTTCATGCATGCACATAGCAAAGCAGTCACCCGAGAAGTGGAATTTCCACAGCTCCCTGTAGACAATATCCCTTGATACCATAGGAAATGATAGCCCCTATCATGGCCTACATACCCCTATTTTCCCAGAATTTTCCACCTATTGGTTATTGAGATATTGATCAATCTCTCTAGTCAAACCCTTACACTTGCACATTTGTACATAGCAAACTATTTCCTTGATTTCTCTTTATTTATCTGATTACTTAGCTAAGTGCCAGTGAGACAAAGTGATCATGTGACCCTTAGCTACCATGTGACCTTGTCCCCATTAGTCTGTACAGCCCTGCACAGCATAGCCAGCCTCTTTGGCAGAGCATTTCAGATTTGGATTCCTTTGCTCAAAGTGCTTCTCCTTAGTGTGCCTGGGTTTGACAGCTTGTGCCTGGCATTAGTAAGTAATTGTGCCTTAATTTATGAGCCACCAAGTCCTCTGATTGGCTAGCATAGCCTCCTGTATTTATGTATATAAAGGGGAGCATTCTGGCCTACAGAGAGCATCTCATCTTCTACTTCAAATAATATAGAGATCCCCTGGGAAACCTAATAAGACCTAATAAGGCAGGGTACCCCAGAGTGAAGTAAATAGGAGTTTAGGGACCACGAGGAACAAGAATGCCAACATGCTGAGGAAGAATCTGAAAGAGAGCACAGGGAGGCCAAGAAGAAGAAGCCTAAAATCAGCAACTTCAACAAGAACTGTCTGCCGCCCAGCATCATCATGCCCCACCCATCACAATATGCGATGCAGAAGATAACCACTTTTGGGTTATGAGGAGGCTGGGGAAAAGAGCATGATGAGTTGGGCAAAGAGAAAAGCAAAAAAACAACTGGGCGAGTGAGTGGGCGAGAGCAGTGAGGCAGAGGGAGACACGAAAGAGAGAAAGAAAAAGAGTGAGCTGCTTACAACGCTTGTCCAAAGACTTAGCATTGTGGCTGCACTCATGCCTCACTGCACCACAACTCAGCAAACTATGGGTGTGGCCCAAAGGAGGCCCAAGCAAGGCTGGGTAGATTTATGCAATGTGAGGGTTGGTGCAAACAAGGCCTGGGCCAACGAAGTTGAAATGGGGCAAGAACAAGGCTGGTTTTATTTTAGCCATGTGAGGCCCACAAGATTCGTAGTCTAAGAGACGTATTCCTACCTACAATGAAAATTGGTCTGTGAGACCTTCGGAGTTCGAAATAAGTGCTGCCTGAGGTGACTTTGATGCAGGCCTACCGGCCAAGCCACCTCAGAACTCAAGCCCAAAGGGTGATGGCCTCAGTATTTAACGACGGCTCGATGAAAATACATCAATTGGTCACTAGCTGGATTACTTGCGGTGCCTGGACCACTTCCGGGCTCCCATCGAAAGTAGCTGATCGTATCTGGCTGGGTGGAGACGTTTGAGGTCGAAGCGAGCATCAACCAATTTCGTGTCCAATGCTAGCAGCTACGAGCACATTGCAATCTCGGTCGTGCGGATCATAAGGAATGCGACGAGAGGACTCACCATGTTGGGAATGCGGGTAGGAATGCTTGCAATTCGGACATATCATCAACCACGCGGATCCGAGGAGTCGCATCTAACATGGTCATTGGTAAATAATCACAGCACGAGTCGAAAGAGAGACTCGGAGGGAATGGAGCACCTCTCTGGCTGCTCGGGGGGTAGAGACGTATCCCCGACCTGGCGCATCTCTAAACCTAGGAGGACGAGATATGAACACTTGCCAAAGTGGCCGGTGCATCAATGAGCGCACGTCATTCGAGTCTTGAATGATCTTTTTGACGAAGTAGGGATTGAACTCTTGCGAGCGCAGTTCAACAAGCTACATAGTGAATTGTGGGTGATCGGGCCCGTGTTTGAAGTAGGAGTTCTACACTTATGGCTACATGTCTAACGTAGGCTAGTACTTTACTTAAAGAATTGCCTCAAAGTCTTTCTTAGCCTACACCTATCAATCCTTACATCGAGCGTTCACCAAAGTCGCGCGCGATGCGTCTCAAAGTCCTCCATGGCTGCCCGGTACACTGCATTAAATGCCTCCTGTTTACGAACCCGATTCTCTTTGCCAGCACGCCTGAACAGTTCTGTGAAACCACGTCCTCATTCATGCATGCCACGCTCACGTTGTCAGCCAAAACACGTACCAAGGAAGCGTTCGCCCACCCATAATCGCAACGGCGCATTCCCAATGCCATCCTTGGTTTGCGTGTCGTCGGACTGCGACGCGACTCCAAGTTCATCTTGTTTCTTTGGATTGGCGCCCATACCCGCACCGAGCGTCTCACATACGGCGAGGACCTCCATCGCATGCGCCGGCGCAGTGTACATATATTGCGCGCCGACGACAGCCAATACCAACGCACGCAAATAATTATCCGCCGCAGCGCTGAGCAGCTCAAGCGAGTGCTTCAGGAGCGATTTGGATCGAATGATGTGTGAACGAGCCAGCGCAGCTGAAATGAGTTCCCCGAGAGCGGGTAGTGGCGCGGAAGCGCCTGACGAACACCGTGCGAGCGCATCCTTGACGAGAGATGTGGTGGAAGCGTCGAGTTGCGGGTTGGATTGCTCAGCAGGAGAAACGGAGGAAGGAGGTGACAATTGTACATCAGAGAGTCCGATACAGAGAAGGGCTTCGCCAGCACGGGCTGCCGCAGCTATGAATCCCCCTCCATGTGTCGGACCCGACACAACGGGACCAGCGCCATCAAGGTGGGCAGCAACACGATAGCATGTTCCTGCACGCTCCGTATCACCCAGAGCATGTGCAAGGTGTGCGTGAAGAAGTGAAATGCGAGCAGCATAAGTAGGGAAGAAGTTGTGCGTGCGAGTGTAGGCAATTAGCGTGGCAAGGTGCTAACAAAAACATTCAGGAAGGCGCACAGTTGGGAAGGGAATAAAGTTACGTTCTCTGCGGCTTCAAAATCGCTCCTTTGAATTGACACCTACAAGGAGTGTATAATAACAACGATAGTTCACGACGGCGAGACTCACTTACGGTAACAAGTTCGCATAGCAAGTCTGCTTCAATTCTGAGGGCATGTTGCCCAACAGCGGTTACATCACCATAAGACGCCCAAAGGGAAACTGCAGGGATACAATACTTCAGCCACCTGGACTGAGAAAGCGAATCCATATTACCATTTATTCTGATAGAACCTTCTTTACCCAAACGACCTTCCCTACACTGCACCACTCCGCACTCTGCAAACACTCGTTTCTTGGGGCGGCGAGACACAGGATCCCGTTTCGCAACAGCAGAGACAAGAAAGGTGAGTAGAAACAAAATATGCGGATGAGTTGTTTGTAGAACGATGGGATCGTGTCCAGGGAGGGAAATCTGGTGGTTAAGTCAGTGACGGTAATCAGCCCGACGGCAACGAAAATGAGACATACTTCCACCAGCCCATCTGATTTAGCACCACCCACCAGCGCGCCACCATCCATGAGAGCGTGTAAGGCGGCCAGTCGAACGTCAGCGGCCCGCGCACGACCACCGTGTGTATGAAAAATAACACCTAAGATGAGAAGATGCGCAGTGAGCGCAAGTGTAAGGGTATCCGTAGCCTTTGGACCAGGGACGGACGACGCTTCTTTTGCGGGAGAGGGAATGGTGATAAGATCATTATTTGATTGAGACTGGGTTTGAGAGGAAGCACTACTGTGGACGTCCTGCGCCGTTATTGAATACGATCTCATCAGGGACTCTGCAGCATCTTGCTTCGCCCTTTCGCCTTCTTGACCTTTCACGGGCTTCTCCTCCCCCGTGTGGAAAACCAGTTGCATGGCCGTTTCTGCGACTGAAAGCGCATCGCCGACTAAATCCCACAGGCCAGCGCCAACTAAGACCCTGACACGCAGGACTGCCGCCAGATCTTCAATCGCTGAGTGTCCATTTTGGGTGGCGAGACTAAACAATGTTGTAATAGCTGAGAGGGCCGCTTGCAGTTCGGGGGCTGAGGGAGCAGCAGAATTCGATGCACCTTGCGCAGGGGGTGGTATCGATGTCAGGTGTGTGATGAGAGCCAAATGAGCAATGTACACGACAGAAGGAGGGTCAGAGGTCATAAACTGATGCTATGAGCCTTCGCAGCAATGCACGTGCATATTTCGTGTTGTTACTTTGGAATGCAAACTGTGCGTTGAGGAGTGACAAGTGGTGGCGGAGTGGACGAAGAAAAGGATGCTAAAGAGGACACGTTAACGGGAAAAACCTGGCTATATGCAGCGAGTTACAGACCTTCTGCGCTATGAGGAGCTGTAAGAATGCAATTGTCTCAAATTTTGTACAAGGGAGAAAGTAAGACTCAACACACCCCTTTTCCGATCGCTTTCTCAACCTTGCAGAACAAAGTACGTGAGCGCGGAGCATTCACTCAATGAAAATTTTACTTCTGCTGTTATTCCATTTGCCCAAGGGTGCTCCCCACTAGTAGTGAAACCGCTATTGATGACTCTGAGTCCTACCTCAGCAAGTCCAGTCCAAGCCCGACACTCCACGTCCGGGGTGAGCGTTTTCAGTTCAAGACACGTCCTGAGCGCCCTCAATGACAAAAAGAGCGAGAGCGGATAATGTTCGTGGCTGGGCGGATGGGCCAACAGCGCAGGGAGCGCGAGGAGGAGCACCGGAGGAGGTAGGGGTCGGAACGTCGACAGAGGTTGCAACGACACCGACGATGGCGGCGGCGGCGGCACAGGTGATCCTGCCCTGTCTGCGGTGTGATCCATGCGCTGTCGTTTCTGTGGGCGAGGGTTAAAGTCGTCCATCGCGATTGGGGTAAAGAAGGTGGAGCGTGTGACTCTCAATGGCGCGTGTCACACGTAAATGGGTTTGTGACAGATCGCGTCAACGCGCGTCGGACTCGGCAACTGGTTAACCAACTTCCACGTGTCACAAGAGGTCGATCGAGAACTTGAAATGCATCGACACACGTTTTCATAGTGAAATAACGCGTTTGGACGTGAATTGACAAGGGCATTTCTAGATCCACTGAGATTTTCAATTTCAAGCTGGCATGCGGTATGCACGTCCTGGACTCTGCAGGCGGGAATATGATGTTGGGTACATTCCAACGAACGGTGACCAAGAAGCCTTGGTGGAGACAGGTACTGACCCAGCATAAACGAATATCCATACACCGGTGTACATGAGAACAAACTGGTTGCTTCTACCCGGATCACGATGTGGAATGGACGTTCATCCACCGCGAACGCCAGGACGGGTAGAGGCGTTCGATCTCCAGGTACTGTTCGCATGTTTTACTCGATCGTCATATAACCAGCTCCGTGCTCGGGAAGTCCCCCGCTGATGGATAGTTAATTTCAAGAATAATGCGGTAATGACGCCCCTCCTCTTGTGTGGCCATTTTCTTATTTGTCACTGATTGAGATTCGGACGCTCGTAATGGACCCTTGTCCGCTGGTCTGTTGTTTCGACCGACTGGAGAAGAAGCGAGTGTAGGACGCGGAACCCGCTGCTTGCTGGGAATCATCGCGGGTCAGCCCGAAGGGAGAGCGTTGCATCCTCATTTCTTGATCACACACGGTGCTGTAGGACGTCTTAACCAGGGAAGATATAGTGCTTTGAAAGCCGGTGTGTGGTTCCGATTCAACTTGTCTCCTTCCTTTCGCCTGGGTGGTCTGCACAGGGGAATTCTGTCCCGTGGGGCGGAAACTGTCAGATAACAACCGTGCAGCGGATAAGATGTGATGGCAGAGACTACAGATCCTCATCCAGGATCGTAAAATCTCCAAGCTTCAGTCTTTGCTCAATTGTCCACCTTCGCTGACTACTGTCCAGTTTAAGACTCGGTTATCATTCGTCCATACAGACCGCGAAGAAAGGATGGAGCATGCTGGCTATTGATGCGAGGTTGTGAACTCGCAAATTGTTCCGCTTAACGCAAGTAGATTAGTTGGACGGTCGTTCTGGACTCATGTGCTCGGATCAGTGCTCAGTCTTACCGATTCCAGACATAGGCAACCAGTAATCCCAGATATTGGCTATACGAAGCAGGAACACACTTGCAAGAACCAACATTACATACCACCCAAAACTCGATTAAGTGAATAAAAGTGCAGGTTTGGCGGAGAGCCACCCTAACCCGACGGCGAGTCCGGAGCAACGACGTAGCACCATCTATAATGGACGAAAGATAACAGCAAGAACGATTGCAAACCCTCAAAAAAGTTGCTAGATCTTGGTAGATGAGGTCAGGTACAACAACAGACTGTCCTGGGTAAATAGACCAGCAAAACAAGGTATGTATATGGCCAATAAATCGTTTGTGAACTCTAAATGTGGACACCGGCATGGTTTACAGAGGTCGATTTTGCTGTAGGGCGTCCACTGCGGCATTTGTCCGTATATGCAAGGCGTTCTGTGGTGTCATGTTAGGAGTAATGCTTTTTGCGATTAGTCGAGAGAACGTACCTCGAGACTGTATTTGCCTTTGCGTCCAGCAGCATTGACTTCAAGTGGTTTCCCACTCAGCACCATGTCAAACTGGACTTTGGCACCCTCTTTGTCGCCGGAACGCGCCAGGAGCCGTCCGTATTCGAAATCTGCCCATGCAGTCAGTCCATCTGACTACACAAGTACGGAGGGAAAGAAAATGCAACCCACGGGCATAGTAGACAATATAATGGTCTAACTCTATCTTAGGTCCGTTTTCGAACACTTCCTCAAACGCAGTCTCTGCCTTGTGTTGAGCTGCCTCAACAGAAACGGGCACCCTTTCGTCTGCGTCCAGTTTCGCGTCGGGGTCCTGAAATTAGAGTGCGTCAGTTTCACGAGAGGGGCTGAAGCTACAAAGTGGATATCGTTGATGACCGATAGTATAAATGGACATACTGGATAGGCTACGAAGCGCCAGCAAACGCCCTCCAAGAACCTTGCCAAACACAGATCATCCCAGTATCCCTCCCTCCCTTCCGCCTTGCTTCTCGCTTTTCTATGGCTCTTCTGAGACACTTTCTTGTTTTTCCCCCCGCCGGAATTCGTGTCTCCATTGACACTGTTCATAGCTAGCATACCTAGCTCTTCGAGTGCTTGATGAACATGAGGAATCATGCGCTCGAGTACGACCTGGCGGGGAGCGTGAGCAATGGCAGTAAATACGTAAGCGAGTTCAAGTGCTGGTAGGACAAGCCAGTTCTCTTGAGCCAAGTACTTGCGTGCCTTACGAGCGACAAATTTCTGTCGACAGGAAGTATCGAGACATACAAGTTCAGCGAACTGATTTGTGGAGAAAAAGGGCCATGCCCTACCTCGACAGGTATACTCTTCCCGGCGATCCGTTGCCTAAGCCCCGATACTTTCTCCATAAGCTTCCCTGCGCCAACATGGTCACCAATCGTCGCAAGACAAGCCGCTTCTCCATACGCATAAGTTGCTTTGGACCACTATTCGTAGAGGCCGCTGAGCCCGTATACAACCAAGTAGCAAGATTAGACTTGCCGTAGCCTCGCCACGCAGGCGATTCCACCAATCTTTGCTAGCATCCACGTTCCACAGTGCCAAACTGGCAATAGCACTCTCCCACCAGCTGATGTGGTGCAAGTTACGGTATTGACTTTGCGCTTGCACTGCTCGAGCATAGTATTCAAGAGCCCGTTGAGGCTGCGAACGCGCAAGCGCGAGGCGTCCAGCGCCAAAGAGGAAAAACACGCCTAGAGCTGAGTTAGCAATTCCGCAGGGGCGTACAAAAATACTGGATTCACCGCTGGGGTATCTCTCCAAATTCCATTCTACAATTCTCCCAGCCAAGGTCACATCGATACCTTCAAAGGTATACGATGATAGTACAAGATGGAACATAAGTAAGCACATGTCACAAATCGCACGACGGACCCCCTCGGACTCTGTGATTCATCAGCCTCTGCCCATGATGGCGTCAAACCGATGACCTGCCTTGGGAGATAACACTTCTCTCACCGCGAGCGTCCCAACCACCTGCACGATTCAGCATTCTCAATCCCTCCTTGCGGTCGCCTCGATAGCCAAATAACTCGACAATCGTCAAGAGCCGTCCAGGCATCAAGGACAAAATGAGGTGGGACAGACCGACACCTAGATACACGCCCGAACGAAAATGTATGTCAATAGATGGATCTTCCAGCGAGCCATCCAATGTGTCATCATTTGCATGGGCAGCAGCGTACGCAGCGTCAGCTGCCTCGAGGTATCGCCCAAGTTGTCGATATATTGATATTGTAGTACGCATGTTCAATCTGCAAGCCAAGACACCGGATAATATAATTTTAGCACCTGAGTCGGTTTCACATCTGAAACAAGGGAACACTAACACCTCCTTGATGAATGCAAGCCAATCCCCAGAGTACACGATACCAAGTAAACTCTACCGGTGCTGCATTAATGTCTGTGTAGGTAGAGTGCGAGATGGATACCTTTTCATACAAACTCTCAGCATACACAAGCTCTGCATGTCTCTCGACTGGTGTCATCTGTGCGATCCATTCTGTACCCGAATTGCTCATCCCGGGAACGATATAGCCAGCAAGGCGGCCTGCCAACGATGGCGCGGGTCTACGATGAACGGAGGCGATGGAGTTGCCACGTCTTGTATGATTTATGGCTGAAAGTAGATCCTATCCGCAACGTACATGTTACCGCCCATAACACGCTCGAAGAAGGTGATGGGCTACGAACCTTGTCTTCGAATGACATAAGACCCTTGACACATTGAATGAGCCCATAACCAGTCGCAAAATATAATCTCTCCCTGAAGGATTCTTTTTAACTGTAGGGGTCAAAGAGCTATTGTGGCGACGTACTTGTTTGGGTCGACACGATGGCAGTACTCCTCAGCCTCAAGCATGCGAGAGTGAAGGAACTCGTGGAGTACCCAGTGAATCCCTGGGATGTCGTCCAAGGCGTCCATGTAGTCGTACGTCCCTGGAACGAATGGTGGGGGGCGGTTCATAGTTGTTGGTGACGAACAAGTCGCTGGGGATACCGAGTGCTGCGGTGTGTGTGTCATCCAGGCGCTTCGGACAGCTTCTGAGTTGCCGTCCGCACTTTGGCGCCCGTGTTATTGAGTTGGTGCGCGCAGGCAGGAGGCTTATGAGCTTGAACGTGTGGTCTGGTGAGGTTCTATGTATTAGTTGTCAGCAACAACGACCTCTGCGGTCATCGCCACAGTACCGGCTCTCCGTTCATCACCTGATATAGAACAAGGTCGGGACTCCCGGGCCTGCGAGACCCTTCCAACGACCACGACACGCGCCAGTGCAACCCGTGAGAGTCGAGCCCGTCCTATATCGCGCTTGTACCGTACCGCTTCCAGACAATCACTGTTGAACCGCAGTGCTCACGATTTTGTCAATCGTTTCCCAAATATCTGGACGCCACAACCTAGTCTGGTGACCTCAAAAAAAAAACATTACCCGCGGATCGTGGTCGTCATCGTGTTCGGCGTGCTTAACTGGCGCTCGTGGCTTAGGAACAGTGGATCCCCCGCATCGGATCGTATTCTCCCCGCGAGTCCGACACGTCATGGCTGCACTTTCTTGATTCCTTCAACAAGGATCTGGTAATGATAATAACCACATCAATATCGATCGAGGAGATCCGCGGAGTACATTGTAGGGCTATTCAGTCGGCCCCCAGCCTCACGCCTCATTGTTTTCCCCCGCCTGTCATTGCGGTGTGCCACCAAGATACTGCCCTCCTTCCCAAATATTTGGTCTTCCACCAGTTAGGCTGTTCCCGCTGAGGAAATGCTCCTGTTGGACTTACCAAGGAGGATATTCGTAGCCCAGACCTGCCCTCCCCAAGCGACTCCACTAAAAGAGTCACGAAATATCACTTTACGCCTTCTTATGGATGTCGCTGAGTGCTGTACCTCCATTGCCCTGGGCCCAAGGCGGTGACGCGTACCTTCGTGAGGTGCACGTGGTGACTGGGCACTACCTATCTGCCACAATCAATCGCCACAGTTCGGTGACCCCAAATGGATCTATAACATAAATGAAATCACTGCGGATAGAGACGTGTTAGCGCCACTCAGCTACATGGAATTCCTTTGGTAGCCACGTAGCTATGGCTATGGTAAGTCCCACCGACCGGTGACAGACGGAGACGAAACCAACGTACGTGGTTCGATTGGCTGCCAACTGTGCCGCAGTTCGCATTCTCTCCATTTTATTTCCCGTAGTTGCACCGGTTTTTGGTGGGTTTAGAAGGAATGATGTGCGTTGGTCCGTTGTCAAATTCTACTGTATCATCCAGGTGAGGCAGTAAGAAGTTGGGACACAGAAGACTCCAGGCAGCATGATGCCACCTCATCCCACATTCCGGTCACTTGTTAAGTACGGTCACCATTCAAATCAGAGGGCTTGACAGACAGAGCGTTGGATTTTCTTCAGGTGCGCAGCTCTGTTGAATTCGTGACCCACAGCATCGTGCCTATTGGAGGTCGGAATTATGTGGCGCGATCACCTCCCGTTGTAAGCTAATTGAATGCCCTCCTTCCGATGATATCGGCACTGACTTGCAGGAGGTTTCGTAACACATCCAATATCATTTTTCACTCTAACGCAACATGGCAGACAGAACGGCTCAGTCATCTGACATGTCATTTAAATTTCTCCATACTTTCGATACAGCCCTCTTTCATTTACGTTGGCGGTGGAGAACCTATCGCGATGCAGAGCTAAAGTTAAATCCGATCTCAGAAGGCAAGCAATGTGGCGCGTGGATCTCGTGGCTTCTCATTGACTTTTGCCAACAGCCACACTGCCACAGAGGGCCTACATCGACGTGTGGTGGGCTGGAACATAAAAACAAAACACACAAGGCAGCACGGGCCGTCCCCAGTCTATAGCGCGTCGCAGGGTTATCTCTCACGCGCCCGGCATACGGTATTGAGTTGAGGGACAGTTCGCATGCACTTGTTCACCGACACACTGGGTCAGGGCTTTCCCCACTTGGTTTTCCGTCATCTCGGAAAGGATGATTCATTCGTCTGTCCAAACGAGTGGTCCACGCGGCCTGCCAACTGCGGGCGGTCGATCAAGCAAGCATTTAGTAAAACTCCGCAAACGGGATGGGCTGTAGCCTCGTGAGACCCTGTCAGCTATACGGTCAATCATGCTGCTGCAGAGGGGTCGTGATGAAGAAATCCACGGATGGTTTATTTATTCTGGTGACCGGTTGCACGTGAATGTTGGAGCGCTGAACGTTGAATGTGGGATAAGGACTGGCAACCAAACTTATTTCTGGAAACACTCAAGCCGCAAAATTCGCAACGAGCAACGAGGAATACAATGGAGCGCAAGGCCCTCCAGTGCGGGGATTGCCAACCAAGACATCACGTTGATTTCGTGGCGTTCCCAGATTGCGTAGAATGATAATCACTCACTCGCTCGAAGAATTGCACGGATTGGCGCGATACAACAGCCCAATACATCCACGGAATGTCAAAGTCAGATAAAATTATGACCCGCGCATCTCTGCAAGATATCTCTTTAGTGTGACAAATGGTATAGTTACAAGAAATGCGGGTATCTTGAACCTCTAGGAGATGTACAATATTGTGTATATTTGCAATCTACAATGGAAGGAATCAATCCGTGTCCTTGTCCTTGTTTTCTTGGAGTGCTCGGGAGTTCACAGCGCTGAGATAGGTATCTATCAAACAAAATGAGAAAGTCGTTCCTAAACTTCCGGGCCACCTACTCCAAAACAAGCTCACAACACTAACGACTCCAAAACGGAGATGATGAGGCACGATCGCAAAGTTGATGATCTGCGTCGGAATGAAGACACCCCTAAAAACTTGGAATAAGACAGGATCGTGAAATAATGACTGCTTCACCCACCAGTTACGAATCAGTGTCGGCTGGTAGTTCTGGAGACAACATGAGCAACGCAAGGCGGTGGAGCTATGCCGGATTATAGCTAACCTCACTAATGCGTTCCACCGCACCGGATATACCTTTACCCTCCATGATACTCATGGTACCAAAGAAAAACCCCACGGCAACTGCGGAGGTGAATACGTGCAAGGATATGGTCGTGTGGCATACCTGGAGTCAGCAGAGCTTGGTCAAGCCACACCTGATCCCGTATCCATCAGCCTCATGAAATAATACGATTCAAAGTAAGGCGCACACGGTATATCACACCCCTCATTGGGCTTGCGAACTTGATGCGGTTGAGAACTTGATACCACTTTGTGAGCGCAGGACCAAAGAGTGCACCTGTTGAATACTTCAGTATCAATCATCTCCACCGGAGCAACGGTGCGGGGTGGCCACCTCCATAAAGGGTCAGTCGAGCAGTCCGCATCAACTAAGTTGGTTGCTCGCATCAAGCTCATTGCGTGATAGTAAGGTAGCAACCCACGTCATGATTCTTCCCTTGGTTCTCAATGGCTTGCTGAGCAATTACATCACCTGCGCCGAATAGAAGCGCCGCGGTTGCGGACTGTGCGATCATAGGGCGTTGAATTAAGGCTGCACTGCAACAGCGTGATCATGAGCAAACAGAACGGATAGCAAGTGCCTTTGACAAACTTGTAAATCCGAAAGAAAGAGGCCATAGAGAACTTTTTCTAACGTAATTCAGTAAAATTTTCCTGTCAACCAGGCCTTATGAGCAGTTCGGACGTTTCCCTGCGTTTCTCCGTTGAAACGTTGACTGTTGCGTTGAGGTCAGAGGTTGGAGCTCGGGTACGCATCCCTGATCAGAATTATAATACCCACCCTTCAGCGGTCACATGGTCACACACGGATCGTCACAACTGTAGATTTAAACTCCGTCCAGAATATATCAGCCTCAACACTGTAGAGCTAGACGCTTCGAAAGCTACCTCAAAAAAAAAAGATGCCTGATCACCATCGCCTTCCTGCGATCACGAAGATTGTCATTCACACGAGAGCGGGATACATGTGGGGATTCAATACATAACCTATTTCCGTCCGTTGCACAAGTACGGCCCGAGATGAACTTTGGCGGCCTGCCGCCTTTTATCACGGCACTTTCGAAGGAAAGGGGAAGCGAAAACTGCAACGCCTCTCCGGTCACTCACATAAGTAATATTTCCACTACTCCTGTTTTTCTCGTCGAAAGATGCAAGGGCCATGATCTATGATCTATGTGCGAAGAGGGACGCTCGGGCTGTCAATCCACTTGCCTGTCCGTCAGGCGCTCCTCTCAGAGGATCAGGCAGATAAGGGGGGGCGGGTTAGGGCGTGCAGTTTCAAGCCTACGAAGGCTCTCGTCAGGGGGCTGTCGCTACCCTTGCTGCTGCCCTTCCGAGATCGTCTAGGGTACCAGCTACCAATTTTGAGCCCTGTCGAGGGAGTTGGCCAAACCACGTAGTGGCCCGCAATGGCGGGGGCACGACCCCGGATTATTGGTTGCGATGTGAGTAGAACGAGTGGGGAGGGGGAAGCTTCCTGCTTGGCGAAGCCTGTAACTGGACACGAGGCCAGACACGGCCGGGGAACCCACAGGTCGCTCGGGCGCCAAGGGTCCATTCGGAGATCCCCAGCGCACTTGATCGCTGCCATGCGGTCCCCACTGTGGGATCGCTCTTCGCCGTCCGTGAAGGATTCAAAAAGCGACATAGGTAATATACGTTCATGGGATTTACAGGAACGTTGGCTTTTCACTTAACAAACGGTCGAACGTCATAGGGTTTCGTAGTGTAGAACCATGCCTCTTTCGACGTGTCACTTGTGTTGGAGGGATCGCGAGTACTGTACTACGTGTGGTCCGTAGACCTTTGTTGTGAGCTCTGCAGGGGAATGGTAATGCAACGTCCGCCAGCCAAGTCTTGTTCGTATGATGATTTTCTCCAGCTTTTCCCGGTCCGCAGGCCCGGTATCAGATAGACAGCGGATACGAATGGTACTTGCAAGCCATCTGTTGTGCACTCGAGGGAGGGGTCTGAGCGGCGACTCTGAGGTTAACTTGAAGGTGTCAATGAAGTTGATCGATCTCGTACGCATACATCCGGGTCACGATCAGGACCTCGCTGGGCAAAGGCGCTAAGTATCGGCGAACGTGACACAATAGCACTGGATGTGTAACGACGCCCATGATGGCCATTGGACTCACTGATTGGTCCTGTTGCACGTGCTCATTAATTGATCGGCTACGAAAAAGGCAGGTGACAATGAAAGTTTCAAGGAGGAGCTTTCTCCGAGTGGGCGAGTTTCTGCGGAGGAAAGCGACCAGATCTGCAGCTCTCCCGACACCGTGAAGCTGGCCTTCTCCGCTGCATGCGCGCCGTTCGACGCCCTTTCGTCCTCTCCTGATTCTGGAGTTTTATCGGCCTTTTCACCTTCAACATGGCCGAACACCCGTCAACGTCCCAGTCCTCCATACCGGTCGTCACGCCCCGCACTTCTCGTAGCTCCGTCTCGTCTACCTTTCCGCTTTCTCAACCGTCTCTTGTTCCCCAGCTTCGTCGCACGTCAGAGAGTACCTCCCGACCCAGCCCCGCTTCTACCTTGACCTTGCCACAGACACCCATTTCTTCTGTTCCATCTTTCCGTTCACTTCGTAACTTGCTTCCTTTTGCACCAGCCAAGACATCCAATCCACCATCCACTCCCCTCCCTACACAGAAATCATCCTTTGTCAATTTCGGGTCTCTGCGACGGCTTGGGCATGATAGAAAGACCTCTGTCACTCACACTCGCTCACAAGAGGCGGAACAACCACCGGTCATCGCCATTGCGAGACCTAGCCAAAACTTTGAAGAGGAAATGATGGCCCGCAAACGGAGTCGCGACGTCACCAGGTCCACCTCCGACTTGAGTCCTTCGTCACTAACGAGCGACGATCACTACGGTATTTGCTTTCGGTTTTTTGAGAGGCCCGTTTTCTCATTGGAATATAGTCCTACCTTTGCCCTCGTCTGGCCCACCATTGGGTGCTGATCTCTCCACCATCATCGAAGCTGAAAACTCGGGCATCTCTAAGCACATACCTTGTCTTGGGGATATGATGCATGCAGATGGCGGCGACGATGATCTGACTACATCTCCAATCAATCTCGAACAGATTGACAAGAGTCGACTTCCATCTCCTGATTCAAGAGCGGCATCTATTTTTGATCTGTCGACCTCAAGGCTGGCCGCCGAAGTGAAGCATGCGCTAGAGGTCGAGGACGCCACCACTGGCAGCGAATGGCTGAAAGGCGTGAATGGTATTGTGGTGGAGGAAGGTGCAGATGATCCCGACGCACCTCCCCGTACTCCAGTAAATGTAGCACGTGGCGACGAAGATCTTGATACTGCGCTTGACTTTGATGCACTAGATCCGGACCTCGCTGAGCTTCTCAGCCCAAACAAGATCAATGGCAAATCCCAAAGTCCAAATCCTCTCCCTAGTCGTCTCCCATCCCGAGCGCATTCGCGAAGCCCCAGCCATCCTGTTGCTACTACGTCCTCGCTCCGCCCACTGAACTTGGACGGCATCTCTCCACGAGCATCCCCTGGTCTAGATCCTCTCATCCTTCCGTCAGCGTCTCGCGCTATTGTGCAGTCGTCGCCCACAAGGCGTTCCGCCTCCCTGTCCCATGCAAATCTTACACGCGGCCCACCTTCCTCACTTCCACGTCTCATGCGTTCTGTGACGAACGTACCACCTAGCTCGAGTAGCTCGTCAGATGGGTCGTCGACTCCTTCAGGGTTGCGCAGTGGTCCACCCAAAAAGCGACTTCAACCGCCATCGCCGTTGTCATCTCAGGCACAATCTTCCCAAGTACCCTCACCCGCAAGCTCCCGTGGATCGGCCGATATGCCGGCCCACAGACTTCCTGGTTCCCGTTTCGCCACACCACAGCGACATGTATCATCCTACGCACCGGGCAAGTCACGCTTGACGGACCCGCCTTCCGCGCTTCTACCGTCTACGAGTGAGAAGGCTTCGTCGTCCCAATTCTTGCCTCGTTCCGCCTCAGATCCCGCACGCCAACCCAGCTCGCGACCCACCATCGACATCAATGGTGCCTTGGAGGTTAACAGACGGCGACGGCCACACCTCTTCCTTAGTCGGAGACGAAGCATGAGCGTCGAAGAAGCACGTTTGTCCCCCACATCTGGCTCAACTTCTCCGATACGGCCTTCGTCCTCGCTGTCCAATCGGCCTCCTGCTATGGAGTGGCTTGGACCTAGGACAGTGAAAGCATTCGCTGCGGCTGGTCTCTTAGACGGGGAGAGGGACGCATCTAACACGCATGCATCGGGACCCAGCAGATACGCTTCCCTTCGAGGTCACAGTGAACGAGAGGATCGTTTTGTGCCTTCTAGGATGGCGTTTTCCGAGGCTGCGTCAACGTCATCTTGGGGACGCAGCGGTAGTGTGTCTCGTGGGATGACACCCTCAGAAGGCGGCATCACATGGGGTAGCCCTACGTTTTCTGCCCCTCGTACGGCCTTCTCAGGGTCGACTGCGCCGACGTCAATCTCTGCCACATCCTCTTCTCAGCAGGGCGCGATGCAGGTGATGAAGGAGAAGCACGACCTCGAGACTGAGGCACTGCTCTCTGCACTCTCCGATTCACAGAGGATGACCAAGACACTTCGGGAGGAGAATCTCCAGCTTCGGGATCGCATCCAGGTACTCGAGGACGAACTAGACGAGATGCGGTCCCAAATCCACCGATTTGCCTCTGGCGTATTACCACCGCGTGCACCACCTCCCGCGGTGTTTTCCAAGTCCCCCCACGATCGGTCGATGCTTTTGCCTTCCTCATTGGCAACCGCACATCGACCGCCGATTCACCGCTCGCATTCACATCTACATACGAATGGACTCTCGGTGTCCGCTCTGGACCAGAGTCCCCTATCTTCACGCGCAGTGTCGCCCTCCCGCGGCGATTCGCCAGCGCCAGTGACACTAGCGGCACCACGTCCTCGTCGACGGCGCGCAAGTACGACGTCGTCTGTGTTTCCAAACTTGCCGCAGAACATGTCGTTGCTTATGCATGAAGACACCATGCATGATCGTGCCGGACCTTCGTCCGCCCCTCCGTCCCCACCCTCGCCGACGCGCGGCATTCGGCAGTGCTCCAGTCTAAGTAATGTGAGCGACAGCGATGGGCCCATGTCCGGGCCCGGACACATCCCCTACCCCCACCCCTACCATCCATCCACCTTCTCGTCTGGATCCAGGAACATCTCGCCAACGATTGCCAGTTTCTCCATGACGGAGATCCCAGGATCCCCATCGAGCCTCCAACTCCGACCTGAACACGAGTTGCATCTCGGCGATATGGCGAGCCTAAGCCTCTATGCTATGAGTGATGAAGAGTTATGATATCTATGCTGCGTTTTCTTTCCTTTTTTGTTGCGTAGTCGTTCCTCGTTGGTTTCCTTGGCCATGGTTTCGGTTCTTCATTTCCTCTCTGGGTCTCCTTCTCCTTGCGGCGCTCGCTATTGGTCGGTTTATCATTTGGCGTCGCGCTCTATGCTCGTATCTCGTTCGTCCCTCTTTTGTCCTTTGGAAAGACCCATTTTGCTCTGCACATACCCATCTTTCAGGCTTCGTTTTCGGCCGTCTGACCATTTTTTCTATGTTATTCATATCGTAGGCAACTAGCGCTAGATGTACATTATGCCTATTTCAAACAAACAATTCCGCAGTTTCCAGTTTTGAGTTATACCGTACCTTCCCCCTTTGTCAATCCACCCTGATGTTCCTTCGGGTGAGCCAAAGTGAATCGCATGTGATTATAGATACGTAGCACAGGGGAAAAGAGGGGTTCCGAGGACATAACGTCCACTCTACGAACCTCTATTGCTATGCCACGTATCCTCGAAAGGCACCACTTGAAACTCTGCCAGGGACCGCGTCATTCAATGCGTGGCAAACTTGGAGCTCATCCGTAATCGTCCGCCGATACGATAAAAGATGAAACTAGGGAGTAGCGGGCAAGGTCCTGTCATGTCACGTCCGACTCGAGGAACATACACTCACGGTAACGGTGCCATAATTGTCGTGAGACCCGCCAACAATGCCGTCGCCCCCACTGTCCCTAACCGATCATACATCGCACCTGCGAACAGGGGAAACGCAGCTGCAAAGGCGGATCGTAGAGCACTGTTGCTCGCCATGGCCGATGCTGCGATTGGACGGTATGCGGTCACCAGATACGTGAACGTCGATGTAAACACGAAATAGATTCCCGAGCCAAATGGGACAGAGGCGATGATGGGTGCAATCCAGTGCACTTGTGGGTACGTGGTGAATGCGAGCCAGAAGAGACCTAAAAACGGGCATGAGCGCGGACAGATGTCTACAAGGAGGCGTGATGGTGACGCACCGATTGGGACAAGGATTGCGCCAACTTGACCCATGATGAGTCGGACTTCTGGTGGCGGGTTGCCATCATATCTGATGGCTTCACGAGTGAAGAGCCTGAGGCTTCGTAAGCAATTTCCACAGCATTCGAGGAACAAAGGCCTACATATTCCAGAGTGGCTGGGTAGAGATACCAGCGAACATGCCAACTCCTATTCCAAGGAAAGTGAGACCAGTCATTTGTTCATTGAAGTGATGGGATCCTTCAAATATCACTGGGAATGCCTGAAATGCGAGATAGAGAATGCCCAGGAGCAGTGCGGTCCTTGACAACAAGATCCAACGGATGTCAGCCATCAATCAGGATCAGTTGCATACCATATATTCAAGAGGAGGGCCATTCGATCAAATAGCAGCAGTTCTGTAAATAGCGAGTTCAAAATCCGATACAGTGATATTGTTCAGAACATACGGAATGGTCGGTAGCAGCTGACCGTGATAGATTGGGCTAGGCTGCTTTGAACCTTGTCCAGAGGTGCATAATAACTGGCGTCTCCCGTAACTTTGCGTAGCCTAAGATGGTCTGAGCAAACGAACATTCCAATGGTTTGCACTGATTACCTGGCTGCCTTCTTCTTCAATATGACAGGGACGTATGTTTCCGGGACGAACTAAAGCACGGACCTCGTCAACGATCGTAACGAATGCCGAATGGTATCACCATGCTTTACCAGAAATAGCAGAACTGGTTTCGGCAAAGATCCAGCACAACATAAACCAGTACGTCCATCGCCAGTATACGTTCTAAACGGAGCGGCAACTAAATAAGATCGAACACCAAGAATTCATGCGTGGACCCACTTGATTAATAAAACTGTGAAACGGAGTCAGGGAAAATATGAGACATCGGACCGTGTAGATATCGTGATACATACCCCGCGATCAGGGGACCAGCTACGGGACCGATGAAAGGTGACCTTATCTCGCCACTGAGCGCGATTTCATGGGAAACTCTGTCACGCTTACATAGTGTAGACCGCCATCGGACTATAAATTAGCGCGGGTAGATCGAGGGAACAGACAAGACCCACTTTGCCACGGTGGAGTCAGGAAACATGTCACTGACGCTACCTCCGGCGACACTCAGGAATGCAGCACCACAGAAACCAGTGATCAGTCTGAAGAAGAGAAATACACCTGTGCCCTCATTAGTAGGATTGCGACGTCAAAATATGGCCTTCGCTTACCAATATTTGGAGCAAATGCTACTGGGAAAGTGAAGATGAAGAAAAGGATGTACGAAACCTGATATATGATATTTCGACCTTGACACAACGAATCCATAGCGAGCTTTCGATAACGGGATTGATGGCGCACCATACACCTCAGATAAGGGACCAACAAGGAGAGGGCCAGCACCAAGCCCGCAGACATAGAGACTTATAGCAAGGATCGTTACTTCGTGCGATACATGGAATGTTTGAGCAGAGCCTGCTTCTGTAAAGGCAGCCTGATACAGTCATTTACGCGACAAGCTGATCAAGTACGCAAAATACGAACTACGGAGGATGCACAAGTGACACAGAGAGAAGCCGAGCTGATGACAAGGACAGTAACCCAACGCCTGAGGATGGGCATACACTGTGGATTATCTTCGGGGTCCAGAGCAACAAGGTGTGAAACGACGGCCTCCTTGCTAGGGGGCCGCTTTGTCTCTTCTGCATCCTCGATAGTGGGATCGAGCGTCGAGGTTCTCGTGGACATCGCTAGTGGCGACGTCAGCGGGCACCGGAGAGAGCGAGCGGTGGAAAGCCGTGCAAGGGATGGCAAGGGATCGATGTGAACGCGAACCGAAGTAAAGTAATGCACCAGCCAAGGGAATAATTATAGCATTGAGCCTGGGAGTGACGGTTCCAAGTTGAAATGGCCAGCGGAATATCTTGAACGCGCCTGGTAACCGGAGAGGGAGCTCGTGGTTCAGTGTCGTACAAGTGGCATTATCTATTGTGCCGCTTACCATGGAGTACCAGGCACGAGGCCCAATCGTGCGGACGTATTGCCCACTGGTGACGAAAGTGGTCTGTCTGCTCGGTCAGCCGTTCCGCCAGGAGTAAGTTGGGTCCGAGTACTTCCGGGTAAGCTTACTATCAATGAATGACAATGCTACACTTGGGTAGCCGTTATCGAGTTCCCCTATCCTCATGGAGGAACGTCACGTACATACTACGACTTGAAAGTCACAGCTGCGCTCACGATGGACGGAATTCGGGATAGGGCCGATGGCCGCATCGTCACTGGCCCGGGGGCCACCGCATTGGACATCTCCAAGTGGAGAGTGAAAGTTCCATTGAACCAGGCTTCCGTCAAGAATCGCGAGAAAATCGGTGAAAAAAGACTCACGTTTTCCTAGCAAGCACTATCGCTGTGCTCTATGGCGCTGAGGAACTTGGTTTGGTGACTCAAGACTCAACAGCTCCTCTGCCACTCGAGACTTGCGTCGCCAAGTTGGTACCATATTGTGCATATTAAGGCCAAGGGACGCAATGATCATGGGACTCTGCACGCGGCCAAATGACCCCGCCTCCAGTCACATCGTGATGCGGCCTTGAAGCGAGCTAATACATACACGTGGATAGAGCCTCTCATAATCTCCGAGTTGGGCAAACTCGTCGGATCTTGCCAGTCTAGTAACAACCGGATCTTCTTTTGCTTCATGGACTTAGATGCTCCGCGGCATCGTAGGGAAAACCGAGACAAACCGATTTCGGGGACTGACCGGCAAACAAACTAAACACCTCACTTAACGATGAGCCTCAGGCTCGTCGCGTTTCCCCCAACAGTTGACACCCACGTCACCCTACGATGGCAGCCCAGCTACGGTCGCGCGAAGTGTGGCGCTTTTTCTCATGCCCAGTTATCAGACGATGGTTACCCTACACTGCATCGAATCATCCGTTCTGTCAATCGTATCTGTCGGATTTGTCGGTGGAGTCATCCAGTCTCAGTTTGAAAAGTTTGAATTCATTTTTCGGGTGACCATTGATACCACGGTACGTCGTGACCCTCGCCGTCTTATAATATGGTCCCCGATGAATCATAATCATCCCACGAACGCTTTGATATTAGGCACTTGAAGCGGCCCAAGGGTGCGCAGTAACCGTTGAGGTGTCTCAACTGAGCGCCATTAGTTCGTCCGAGTCTCACATGCGATGGAAACCCCAATCAGAGCAAGGTTATATTTTCTGATTCTGATAGACTGATCAGTGTTTAGTGCGTCAAACTCTCCAACACTCGATGCTATTGGCAGCTCTGTCAAACGGGAATTCACCACCCCAAACCTCGACGTCACTGGAACTTTCTTCCACACCGGTCCATAATTTACCTATCGTCTCCCGTGCTGAGGCAATGTCATTCACACGCCCTCCATCGAACTCTTCTTTGCAACTCTGGTTATGTTGATGAGCAATTCAATACCCCATACCGTATACTGAACCCCACCTGGATGGCTTGACAAATGTCCGTGTCGATGATCGCCAAGATATCAGCCATAGACCCCACTTGTTCCCATCTCAACCCAACTGTCGCTTTCACCACTGACGAGAGTAAACTGAGACCAGCGAATCCCATGCCAGCCCCATACAGCGCGCGAGCCCGGGCAAGGGCATTTTCTAGCTCAGGAGTAGGAACAGCATGGATGCCATCTAGCCCAGTAGCGAATAAACCGTTGGTGGTTGCTATCCGTTTGGCGTTCGTCTGGCGAAGTCTAGAGCGAGCTGCTGCTGTAAACGAAGCAGCAAGGCTGGGAGTGCCGGTTGCAAGTAAACTCCTTGTGATAGCACGGAGACTGTTTGTGTTGGATGTAAGTGCACATGTTATTTCGATATCAACAAGATACTTGCTCTTCGATAGTAGCATTCGCTATTAGAGTGTCTACCTGTAGTATATAGGAGTGTGACAATCTGAATGGGGGAGCAGGGGGGGGGACATACCATGAGATTACTGGAGGACCTCCATGGCAAGTTCCGGTTGAGCTTGAGGGTGTAGAAGAGAGAGCAGTCACGTACACATGTCCCAAGGTCTTGCCATTACTAGGGTCTTGTGGGTGAGAGGTAACCTGGGCGGGCATCTTGAAAACCTTGTTGAGTGGAGCCTTGGGAGGGCAGGCTATAAGGAGGGACAACGCCCGGGGCCTGCTTTATTTAACACCAAGTTGCAGTGCTAAAGCTTCGGGTTCGGATATCACCTGGTTAGAGATTCTTCTTTTCGTTGACAGGAGAAATCAAAAGAAAATAACTATTTCAAGATAAGCGCGGATCGTCAGATCATTCCATCGTGACTTGGACAGCCTAACGAGCTAGAAGTTACGACTACAATTCCATTTACGCGTGTATTATGGCATACGGTAAGCAAGTTGATTACCGAATGATAAATAACCCCCGACGACAATTTCCTTCCGGCCCCTAGGTCCATTCAGTATGTTTCAAACTGAGCTACGGAATCTGTGCTCCGAGTCGGAACAGTTGCCATTCGATGCTCTTTAGGCGCCCTCTTGCACAAAACTTTTTGGGACGGAGCTTGATCAAAGATCCATTTAAAGGGCGTCTTTACACCTATATTCCTTCGGTATTCCGGGACCCCCCTTGTTCTCCCCATCATGTCGCGGTCAAGGTCATCAGGCTGTTCGAGGGAAACATTTGTCCTTGGCCCATTTGATGTTCCAAGAGTATGGGTTGGTCTTTGGCAACTCTCCAGTAACGCATGGGGCAGCGCGCCCGCCGCCAGAATTCGTCAGGGGATGGCCCGCCACGCCGAGCTTGGTTACAATGCGTTTGGTACGGGCGCCTTTCGGGGTCTCTTCGCATTATCTGATCAATATTACTGTCAGACATGGTGCGGAATGTTGATTCTCCCGCCCAGTTTTTCTTCTCACAAGCGATATATCTATTGATTATTGCTGTCACCAATACCTTAAGGGTGAGGTCCGAACGAATTTATCGTGTATTTCTTATCATTGAATGTATTTGCAGCCGATCACTATGGGAGTGCGGAAATTCTCTTCGTGAGTCGCAATCCCTCATCTGGCTTGTTCATGCGGTTTGAGCAATTATCTAGGGGCAGTTCAGAGAATCATTGCCGCCATGCAAGCCTGTTCTTGGCGCTACCAAGTGGTGCGTTTTCAGACCTACAGATCCAACACGCGAGGTCGTGGAATCCGCAGTACAGGAGCGCATGACGCGCATGCGCAGCCAGTCTATCGACTTACTCCAGGTGCGCGTCACCCTTACCCCTCCCATGTAACGCGTTCCATCTCCCCCGCCATGGTTACAGCTTCATTGGCAAGATTACTCCGATAAAGGCTATCTAACAGCTCTCCAAGTCCTCCAAGATCTCCAACACGACGGGTTGATCTCCGCAGTGGGGTTATGTAACTTCGACGCGATACATACAGACGAGATCTGTACACAGCTTGGTCCCGGATTCATTGTGTCGAATCAGGTGCAGGTAACGATAGCGCCCTGAAACCCCTGGCGCGCAGACTCATCAGCCTGTCGTAGTTCTCCTTGATTGATACGAGGCCCTTGCACGGCATGGCAGATGTATGTGAGCGACACAACGTGAAGCTCCTAACATATGGCACTCTCGTAAGTCATGTCCTTTGATATCGGATCCCCTGTTACTCATTGAACCTATTGCAGTGCGGGGGGTTCTTGGCAGACAAGTGGCTTGATCAACCGGAACCAGATCTCTACGTCGGCAACTTAACTCCGTCTCAACGAAAGGCAAGTAGTAGAGGGAGACTCCTCTCGACACATAGTCCCATTCACCTGCCAATTTTTTCTTCCCTTTTGTTATTATTATTTTCCTGGAAATTTACGTTTATGTTGTCCTCATTCCCTTCCTCAGTATCTCGATGTGATCCTGAAAGCATGGGGCACCTGGTCCCTCTTCCAGACTCTCTTGGCGGTGCTCCGTGATGTGGGTAATCGGCATGGTGGAGTGAGCATCGCCAATATCGCCACACGTTGGGTCCTTGATCACCGGTTCGTGGGTGCTGTGATCATAGGTACGAACCCTATCATGATCTTCCCCCGAGCACAGCCTAATTCTTTCTTTCCCTCTCGTGTCCTCCAGGTGCACGCTTAGGGGTTTCCGAGCATCCAGATGACAATCAACATGTCTTTGAATTCACGCTGACGGAGGAGGACCAGAATGCGATCGAAGCGGTGTTGTCTCAGTCCAACGGCCGCCAGATGATCAGTACGATGGGTGACTGTGGCGCCGAGTACCGCTGAGCGTGAAATACAGTGCTACCCATTTGGGACAGACAATTTACATCCTTTCTTACATCTTCGTGAATCGCGCAATCTACTGCACTCACGCGTGATCAAAAACACATCGTGCTCGGACCGTATCAAGAAGAGTGTGCTGAGCCATGTAGCATGTGATCAAGCCTGAAATAGAACTTTCCATCTTGAGGGACAAGGGTACTCAGATTATCTCAGACGTAATAAATAGAATTCAAATCATAACTCGTGTGATGAATGGATGTACACCTTCGTTGAAAAACAAGAGAGCGGAAAATGCTTGGCGAAGCTACCCAAATAGAAGAATGAGGATGCGGCATGACATATATGTGCGAATGCATAATCCGATGTTATAGCGAATGACGTCTAAAAGAGTTACGGTATAGGGTCTCAAAGTTTGCTAGTGTGGGAAGCCATCAAGGCAGAAGACAGACGTTGGATTGGCTGTAACTTCCTCTTGACGTCTCGTAGGATGGTCGTTTTTGGATGCCAATCTCGGAAGGCATCTCGTAACGCGACGACATCGTCGGAGAAAAGACTAGCGACTTGATCGTCTGCGATGAGATCCCGGAGCGCCCACGGGATCTATGTACCGATGGTGAGTCGGGCGAGCCATCACCGAGTTATACGGAACGAAGACGCACTTCGTAATCATTCCGCTCAGCCAAGGCATTAAATGGTTCCTCGATGAATTCAACCTGTCCTCCTGAACCGCTGTCGGTGAGGAAAAGGTAGTTTACTGCCAAGCTGTAGTATAGCCACAAATGAAGGTCGGATCACGGGAAGGCCCGCAAATGACTAGTCACTCACGAGTACGTGGCGCGCTCCTCATAAGGTGTCGAGTGTCCGATGCCATTCAACGATCCCGCAGTGACTTCCGATAGGTGGGTAAGGAGCCCGCCATCGGAGAGTCCTGCATTTCGAATGCGAAGCAGCAGGACGAGTAAGTTGGAAAGAAAATCAGAGGGGCTATGACCAGATTAGCTAATTTCGGAAATATCAAACAGCCTTCTACGCACTGGTATGCGTCTCCGTCAATGTACAGCGCACGTAAAATCAGGGGATGAGACACGGATGTGAACAGTCCCGAGTACAGCCCTACCACCTGGTCGTTGAGCGATGCGATGTAGACCATCTTGGTCTAGGTGATAGATTATTTTCTTGGGCGGCGCACTCAGCACAGCTGAATCACGTACATCGTTATTGAGGACATTTTGAAGAGCCCTTACGTAGTCCCGCGAAATAGCACTTTCCGTGTTCTGATAGCGCAATATGATGTTTTAGATGAAATGGTACACGCTCCTGGACCTAGAGGAACCGTACCTGGAATTCGAATAGTTCTCTCGCGGCCGTGGATTCGAAATACTGGAATTGCGGTGGGTCGGACAATTGATCACAGGAGGGATTATGGGACTTGCCTGGATGTACGGTTGCACCAATGAACTCGTACCCAAGTATCTCAATGGCCCAAGATGGATCCCACAGATTGCCAGACAACATATTCGCTGTGGAGGCTTCACAGACGCAACCGAACTAGCGGCGATGCCACTTGCAGGAATAGATGCATCGGCGTTGAGCGCTGTTCGGATATGACGATCAGCGATAAGGCGGTCTAGAAGATGTGTTGACACCACTGATCCTTGAGAATGCGTTGCGATAAAAATAGCATCGGCGTTATGAAGATCCTCCATCCATTCTTTGTTACCAATCAAAGTTTGGTACAATCTGTTTAGGCCAGCTCGTCATGGAAACAAAATGCACATCGAGACGAGTGTCAACCTACCTCTCAACCCGGCGATTGATGGTTCCTTCACCTTCCAGAGGTATCTTGGTGACCTTATCGAGCTTCACTTTATGCTCCTCCTCGAACAAATACAGCGCTTCCGCGATCCCATCCACAAACTTGGAACTTGTCCCTGTAGGCTGAGCAAGGAATGTGATCAATTGTCTACATGTGACATATTGCGGTCCACTTACATCGCCAGCCAATGTGCGCAAGATGGCTCCTTCGGGCGGCTCTCGTGAGCATGACTTCATTACACATCCAGGGTGGTAACCCACCGGGAAACCATCCATGTACACCAATGATGACCACTCTCTTGCAACCCCTGAGTACGTCCACGACCCCGCCTCCACCGAGAACATCCCACGTTCGTGGGAGAGCTTTGCCATACGGCGAATAAACGGGTTCCTTGGCTTTGCCTTTACCCTTGTTCGAAGGAGTCTCATCACGAGAAAATAAAACCCCGCTAACATATTGTAGGGTCTTTGACAGGGCGGACGGGGGCTCGCGAGGCACTGCCGATCGCGGCAATGTATAAAATATATCGTTCCAAGTAGGAAGGACAAGATTGGGCGGAGGCGGTGAGGTGGGTGTTTTTATACCAGATTTTTTGGATGGCGATGGCGACGGCTGCCGCTTCAATGCGTTATTTACGATGGTTTCTGCGTTAGTTGCCGCGCGAAGCACAGGTGACGGCTTTTCATCTGATTGTTTGGGAGGCGGAGATGGAGGCAGGATATCGGACGTGCGGGGTTGTGCTCGAATGCGTGGCTTGGTGACTTGAGTCGGCGATGGTTGGGACACCGCAGTTGCTGATGAAAGCTGAGAATCTGGCTCAGGAGGCGTCTCGTCATCTATTTCCATGACTTCCATTTTTCCGTCTTCCTTATCGTAGGTTATGGATTTCATTGCAATTGCCTTCGCAGTAAAGAATGACATCCATCTTGTCGGATTCGCCGAGATGACGGACTGAATAGGATTGCCATAGTCGGCGGATCCGGTGGCGGACGGATCCTGCGGGGAAGGAGATACCTGATCGGGAGGGGGATGAACCTCGTGGTCTCCTGCGGGCCGTTTCTCTTCGCCATTTGGCCCCGTCTGAGAGTGCACAGGCGGATCTTGTTGGGAACCCGGATCCATATCCAAGGCAGTAGTGGTGGTGGCCGATGATGATGGCTGGTACCAAGACCAAGGTGCGTACCATGTGGAGCCGTACGGAACTCTTGTGGCATCTGCGTTCTGGACGGAAGGCGGATTCTTGCCATTGGATGACGAACATTCCGCGGAACCGACATCTGAACTCAGATCTACTTGAGCCTTGGTCTCACCTGCCGACTGTAAGCTTTCGGTAGGATCGAGAGTAGTTGGCTGGTCGGGAGCTGCGTGAGCGCCAATAGACTGCAGCTGTACCTTGTTTTGGGAGCTTGGATCCGCCTGAATGGCAGAGGGACTTTCATTCCACCCTAGATATGTCCACCACGTATTCGTGGGAACCTCGGTTACTGCGATTGGCTGGGTGGGAGATTGATTGCCGCATTCTGAAACAGCGGTAGGAGGGGAGGCCATACGGGTTAGACCGGTCACATTCATTGAAGTTGTATTATGAGTGTTTCCGGGATCTAACCGGCGTAAGGTGATGAGATATAATATCTATTACACTATAATAAGAACATCCATACCTGATGTCGCAATGGAGGGTTCTGGTTTACGTGGCGATGGAATGTCCGCGGCCACTGAGGGAGGTTTGGGTTTTGCCAACATGGGGAAGTTGAGTGCAAAAACGCTTGTTGATGGATTTGGAACAGCAGGAAGGCGACAGCCTTCCTGAGTTCGAGGTACGGGAGAATGGTGCGGTAAAGGACTCGGCTGGGAGTGAGGAAGTGGTTGTACAGTGGGTGCATCGACCTTGCTGAACTTTGAATGTGGGATCGACGTAGAATATGGGAATCGTGACACAGTGTCTTCAGACAGAGATCGAAGCTCGGTACGGGGACTGGAATCTCCCACTGCACTAGGTAAGTCTGCCGGTTTAATGGTTGCAAGGGAATCGAGGTTAGGTCTGTTGTCTGACGATTCTGTACAGACATGAATATGATCCGGTGCATCTGGTGCAGAATCCATTTCAACCTTCACTTCCGCGATGGACATCTCCTTGTGGTTCGACCACGAGAACACTCCAAACCACGAGTGCTGCTTAGACGGAAACGGAGTCACAGCGGGAGTGCTCGAAGGATCAACGGGAGGCGAGGGCCGATCAGCGTGAGGATTTGCAGGAGCTTGGTTTGGGGTAAGGACTGGCGGTGTGGCTGGTATGTGATCTTGGTGCGCTTATCACAGTAAATCAGTTGAATACATGCCAGAAGAGAGGCGTGATCGTACTGCACCTAGCACTGGTTCATTGGACTCATGTACAGCGTTTACAGGGGGGGACTCATTTAAGGCATCGGAAGTGGATGGTTGGTCGTGGCCGTCGACGGCCGTCGGAATAGTACTGGACTGGGAAGGATCAGGCGGCATGGCTCTACGTAGAATGTTGGGTAAGCTGTCTGCTGCAGAGCCTGCTAGTCGTGTTTGTTGCTGAGGTTCCGCAACAACAAATGAGACGGAAGGTGGGTGTAAACTCTTGTGGATGACGATGGGGCGTTTCCGGCGAATCTGATGGGCGGAAGAGGAACTTGGGGTCATTAATGATCAGTGACAAACCCGTCAAACAGACTCGCAGTGCCAGCGACTGGTTGGCAAGGGCAGGCAAGATACACGACCAACACACGCACAATGACTGCGTTGAAATCACGTGATATACGACACGAGTCCAACCGCCCATATAAGGAAAATACCCCTATTTCAGACCAAACGCTGTAGGATGCAACCGCCTGCATCCACCGAAAGATCTACCAACACGCGCACAATGACTGCGTTGAAATCACGTGATATACGACGGGCGCCGTTACATATCCAGTGCTATTGTGCCACGTTCGCCGATACTTAGCGCCTTTGCCCAGCGAGGTCCTGATCGTGACCCGGATGTATGCGTACGAGATCGATCAACTTCATTGACACCTTCAAGTTAACCTCAGAGTCGCCGCTCAGACCCCTCCCTCGAGTGCACAACAGATGGCTTGCAAGCACCATTCGTATCCGCTGTCTATCTGATACATTCTCAGAACCCCCAGGCCTGCGGACCGGGAAAAGCAGGAGAAAATCATCATACGAACAAGACTTGGCTGGCGGACGTTGCATTACCATTCCCCTGCAGAGCTCACAACAAAGGTCTATAGACCACACGTAGTACAGTACTCGCGATCCCTCCAACACAAGTGACGCGTCGAAAGAGGCATGGTTCTACAGTACAAAACCCCATGACGTTCGACCGTTTGCTCAGTGAAAAGCCAACGTTCCTGTAAATCCCATGAACGTATATTGCAGATAAAATGTTATATCTGTGTCGCTTATTGAATCCTTCACGGATGGCGAAGAGCGATCCCACAGTGGGGATCGTATGGCAGCGATCAAGTGCGCTGGGGATCTCCGAATGGACCCTTGGCGCCCGAGCGACCTGTGGGTTCCCCGGCCGTGTTTGGCCTCGTGCCCACCCGGTTATAGGCTTCGCCAAGTAGGAAGCTTCTCCCTCCCCACTCGTTCTACTCACATCGCAACCAATCTATCCGGGGTCGTGCCCCCGCCATTGCGTGCCACTACGTAGTTTGGCCAACTCCCTCGACAGGGCTCAAGATTGGTAGCTGGTACCCTAAACGGTCTCGGAAGGGCAGCAGCAGGGGTAGCGACAGCCCCCTGACGAGGCCTTCGCAGGCTTGAAACTGCACGCCCTAACCCGCCCCCCAGGTCCAGGTCTATGATCGCGTATCGTGCGGGGGAGGAGGGTATGGGAATGTGATGGGGGATAGGATGGACGATCGAGGGTATGTTCCGCCTCCGCCTCCGCCTCCGTCGACTGGTTGAATACAGCTTGAATTACTAGGTTGATGTTTGAGGAGGGGCAGATCTGAACATCGAACGTTGAACTTTCGGACATCTTCTAGTGGAAGGTCGTTGGATGCTCTGAAGTCTGATTGCCGTTTCTCGTTTTTGTATAATCGTCAAGGATGGGACCAGAGTAGGCGCTCCGGACACCAAATGATTGTGGGCGTGTGAATTGATTCGATGAGGAGACAGACGCGACAATGGTGCGGGGTACCTGGGACAAACGACCACCATCCCTCGTTCCAACGATCTGACATCTAGCAGGGTATGTCTTCCAACGCAAAGAATGGTGAGCACAGGGCTGGTTGAAAGGATGATGCTGATGAGAACACAAGAGTCGAGTGAAAACAATTCCTCTTCTAGTGTCGTCCACCGAAAGGAAGCAAGACCAATCGTAATCGATGATCAACATAACATATTTGTAGTCGCATTCCTCGATGGGAAGCACGTCGTAAGTGGTGGCGAAGAAGGAAAGATTCGAATCTGGCGCATACAGGATGGCAAGCAGGTGGGGAGGGAAATGGACGTGGGGAGTCGTGTTCGCAGCATCGCAGTGTCACGAGATGGCAAGGTGATCGTCAGTGGGACGAGATGGGGATGGGTTGCGGTGTGGAATGCGGAGGGTCACTCGAAAGTGATCGGGCTCAAAGCACACGACGATTGGGTGCGTGCACTCGACGTCTCGCCAGACGCGACGAGATTCGCAACTGGATCGGATGACAAAACTGCTTGCGTCTGGTCGCTGTCGACTGGCGAACGACTGCTCGGCCCCTGGGAACACGACTTCAAGGTGGCAGCAGCAAGGTTTTCACCCGACGGACGCCTCGTTGCCACTGCCACGGAATATCGTGACTCTGTTCGGGTCTACGACAGTCAGGATGGCAGCCTCCTCGTCGACTTCCCAGTCAGAGTCTACGTGGGGTTGAACTACTCCCTCGCCTGGGCTGGTGATAGCAAGCAACTCTTCGCCTTATCGTACGACGGCTACATTTTTCGTGTTGACGTGTCCACCAAGACCACGCTCTCGAAATGGCACATCCATGGCGGCGACAAACACACATCCATCGCTCTGGCAAGCAACGGCACATTCATCGCAGCCTCCGCTGGTTCATCGGTGTCGTTTTGGAACACAATGAGCCAACAGCAAATTGGGGCTGTCATCAAGTACACTCACAACGTCGCGTCCATGGCTATGTCATCCAACTACGACCTTGTGACCATCGGAGACAAGCAAATCACCCTTCGGGCACTCTTTGGCACACTTCCCTCTCCCTACGTTGACAACGTAAGTAGCTCGTTATCGCAAAGCACTCCACTGGCGCTTACAAACCCATACGCAGGAGGTCCAGCGCACAGAGGTTGAAAGCGTTGATGACGGTCCAAGTACGTTAATTCGCACCCTGGCCCCGTTTCTGAAACACATGTCCATCAGGCGAGAGAATAGCGAATCTCGAGGAAACCATCCAGGAACTGCGCAATCAGCTCGCCGTATTTCAACAGGCCCATCAGGAGAGGGATGACCTCACCCACTCGCTACGCGCTCAAGAGGAGTGCTTGAGTATGTCCCCCGCAACCCCGATGCATATCTCCTTGATTCACGTTTACTAGATAGAAAAAACGCGCGTCTCGAGAAAACCGTCTAAGAACTCGCCGACAAGCTCGCCGAATCTCAACGCACAGCCAATCAGGAAAAGGATCGTTTCAACGAAACCATCTACGCTCTTCGCACACGCGACGAAAGCTCAAGTGCGTCCATATCCACCTAGTCCCATGTTTCATTGACCTCTATGCCCACTAGGCAGTAGAATCACACATTTGGAACGGACCAACAAAGATCTTCGCGTTCAACTTGCCATATACGACGAAAGCTCGAGTGCACTCCGCGCCCAACTTACCGATGCTCAACGCAGAGCCGATGGTCTCATTCGGATCAACCATGCACACGAGCAGAAGCATCAATGCGAATCCCTGTATGCTCAAGGCCGCATACAGGGCGCCGCGGAATGTCTTCTCGAGTTCGTGAATGCTGTAAACGACGATGTGAGAGCCAACAAGTTCATCATCGATTGGCTTGCTGGTGAGTTTCGGAGTCATGCATTAAAATAGAGTATTTAATCGATTCCATCAGAGTTTGCCCACCGATGCATCACGGCGCTGGAGAGAGTTGGAGACGAGACATCAAACACCGGGAAACTTGACGAGGCGATTGCAGCTTACTCTATTGTATTGTCGCTCGGTCCCTCAATCCCGAGCGACGTACTAGTGAAGTGGGCGAAGATAATGCTCAGTCGTGGCTCAGCTGACGAAGCATCAAGTGCCGCAACCAAGGTATACTCTCCATGATGGTTCGGAGATGGATGGTAACGCCTTTTCGATTTAGTTCAAGGTTCCGAGGTTTGCCGTCTACCGCGTCATTTGCGACATTCTAGAATGGCGTGGTCGATTCACGGAGGCGGTCGGGTGTTTCCGACAAATGCAGAACGAGCTAGCAGAGGATGCGGGTGTGCACGATAAGCGAGAGGAATGGGAACTCGGTGGGTGGTTGCAGCCACAAACACCCATGACCCATGGTACCCTGACATTGGCCACCAGACTTCAAAGCGCGCTGTACGAAGGGATTAGAACAGAACGGGGACATTTCCATGGACTCTGCGTCATACGAAGAGGCTGTTGCCCATTACTCTACGGCGCTGGCTCTCGATTCTTTATCGGCACTCCTGCTGACGAAGCGAAGCAAAGCACGAGCTGGGATTGGATCATGGCAAGATTCGTTGGAGGATGCCGACGCGGTACGTGTATCCTAATTTACACCAGAGCAAATAATCCATACTATCCCAGGCGATCAAACTCGATCCATCATCTCTATTTGGCCACGAAAGAAAGCACGCAGCACTACTTGGTGCTCACCACTACGCCAAAGCAATCGATGCGTATAACGATATGCTCCTGATGCTTGAACGATCACCTGAATCTGTTTCTCGGGGTAAATATTTTCCGACCTTATATGAAAGTGTTGTCTAAGTGTCCTGCCCACAGAATTGCGTAAAGACTATGTGAGCCCATCACAGACGATGGTGGCGATTCGCAGCGCTGTCAAGCGGGCTCAGCGGGACGCTCCGCTGGTCGTCATTAACACGAAGACCGGCCGTCTTTGTGACCAGCGTGAGCGTATGGATGAATTCGAAGCTGATCCAAAATTCGTGGAGCTTGTTGCGTCCATGACGACAAGACTTGACCACTCTCGCATCAGGCAAGTCGTCCAAGAATACTTCCGATTCGCCACGTTCTCCCATACTTGGGAAAGAGCCGAACCACTGTTCCACGACGTCCTTCATGGATCACTGCACAAACTGGCAGATTCATCCACAGTTTTGAAGTTGGTGATGTTCTGTACGGCGGTGCGGCAAGCCGGGTTTCATTGGGCATGGTGCGATACGTGTTGTATCAACAAAACAGATGGCTCGGTGCTTCAAGAATCCCTAACCTCGATGTTTCAATGGTATCACGAATCTTCGCTCACGATTGTTCACCTCAAAGGTGTACTACCAGACTCGGAGCCGGATGGACTGGAGAGGAGTCTGTGGAACACGCGTGCCTGGACATTGCAAGAGTTCTTTGCATCTCGGGTCATCCGTTTCTATACCGAAGATTGGAAGCCTTATCGTCCTGACGAAAAAGTGTACAACCACAAGGATTCGCCTGCCATCATGGCAGAGATGGCGCGTGCTACCGGCACTGATGTACATGTCCTCCTCTCTCTTCGTCCGGGATCGGACAATGTACGACAGAAACTGTGTCTTGCCGCGACACGGGTTGCTACGAGGCAAGAGGATATGGCCTATTCATTGTTTGGCATATTCGACGTTTCTAACTCAGTCACGTATGGCGAAGGGCAACAACGGGCTGTGGGTCGCCTGTTACAAGAGGTGTTGACTCGGTCAGGGGACGTGACCATTCTGGCCTGGACGGGAAAGGCGTCGGACTATAACAGCTGTCTTCCTGCAGGGATTTCTGTGTATCGCGAGCCGGCGTCACCCTATGTTCCATCACTAATTGAAGATGATGAAATGGACGGGTCGGTGGCGGAGCTGCGGACATCCTCAAGAATCGTCGATTCGGCTATGATGATATACGATCGAGTCATCGTTCTCCCATCACCACGTCTCGTCAGCCGTCGGTTGAGCTTATCTTGCATCATATTTCCCCTGAGAGGTCCGTTGTTCGCAAGCGGCGATTCTCCCCAGCGTGTTTATCACACCACGACATCTGCATTTGGGAACGTCGAGATCAAAACGACGGAGGACTTGTCTAACCTGGACAATCTGGTGCTCGTGCATCCGTGGCTCCAATGCCTTCTTGATCCCGTCCTTCCATTTGAGGATCTTATGGATGATGACGCCGAACCGCTCACCCCAGTTGACGGGGATGGCAATTCAGGTGCTCCATGCTTCGATGCGCGCCCTCCCTTACCATCATATACCTGTCTCCTCTTCACGCCATGCCTCACAGCTCGACAAGCTTACCAGAGCGTTACGGTTTTTCGTGCGTCTCAGACAGCCTTTTGGCGTGCTGTTGCTCGTTCCTCCATCCTTCAATGAATACAAGCGTGTTGCCTCTGATCATCCTGTTGTCGTGCAACTACTGAGGGGCATTCACAGTTCACACATCAGCCAGAGACGCAGCAGCGCAGACCACAACCAATCGATGGCACTAATCTTTTCCAAATACCCCCTGAGTACCGTGTCCCAGCTGTGTACCGTCCAAGCTAGCTCCGAGAGTAGTGGACGCAGGCGTGGCGGATACTGATTTCTGGTAGAACCAGACGGTGTTCCACACGCTATCTTTTGAAGTGGAATAATCAGCACCATGCATGGAAGTAACCACGTATTGTGATCCGTACCAGTCACTTGGTCGTTCAAGTAATTTCCCTAGGTATCGACGTGAGCAACTCGAATCGATCGTCACACGATACAGGCTTACCCCTTCTATGATGGCTACTGCTCTCCCTTTCCCAGATTTGGCACTCTTGCTTCCGTGAGAGATAGAGAAATTAATCAGCGAGCCATCGTTGACGATGTAAAATCTGAAACCGAACAAACATCGTGATCATTGCTGCGTGGAAACAGAAATTTACCTGAGTGTCTTTTTTTCGAACTGGTGGCTGTTCTCCTTACCCCACCGAACACAGGTGTTGGTTGCTACAGTCCTGTCTGGAAATGGATTGTTGGTATCTGGTACGATGACGGTGTCGGGAGACAAGAGGTTGAACTCGGCCCCTGTTACTCCGCGTAGATAAATGCGCTGTTGCAAGCAATATTCAGACTTACAGTCGCTTTGGATGTCAAAGACAACAGCCGTCTTGTATGGCTGAGGGTGCTGAATAATATGATTGTGTGCATCCATGACCACTAGAGTAACGGCCGAACGTCGTCAGCAGCAACCTTGTTTAGCAAGAAACTTTATATCTCAAGGCAAACTTGCTGTGCATGGCGGCCGTCCGAGTCACTGGTGCTGTACCGGGCCGTCTGGATGGAAGCAACCGTCACGCGTCACGCTGGTTGCGTCGCTAAAAATAACGCATCACGGTGTCCAAGTGTTCGTACCTCTTCCTCCTAGGTTTAGAGATGCGCCAGGTCGGGGATACGTCTCTACCTCCCGAGCAGCCAGAGAGGTGCTCCATTCCCTCCAAGTCTCTCTTTCGACTCGTGCCGTGATTGTCTACCATGTTAGATGCGATGCTCGGATCCGCGTGGTTGATGATATGTCCGAGTTGCAACTTGAAGCATTCCTACCCGCATTCCCAACATAGTGAGTCCTCTCGTCGCATTCCTTATGATCCGCACGACCGAGATTGCAATGTGCTCGTAGGTGCTAGCAGAACACGGAACTGGTTGATGCTCGCTTCGACCCCTAACGTCACCACCCAGCCGGATAGGATTCGTGATCGTCACTTGAAATATTCATTTTCTGGCTGTGAACGAGCAAGTATATCCTAGGCTTTACACCTCCCGCTACAGTGAGTCACCAACCAGAAACCAATTAGTGTAATAAGTAATGGAGTGGGTATATCATAATCGGCACCTTTCGATCATTCAACCTCATCATTTACTGCCCAAATGCGTCGGAAACCTCTTTATTCTACCCAGAGCGTGGTGTTGAGGTATACCTTCTCGCCCGTTCCCACAAAGATAGTGAAATTGCCGGGCTCGACGACCCATCGCCGGCTAGAAGAACAGCACATGTCAGTTTGTTTGTTCAGGGTGATAATGCACCGGCCATGCCTGAGAGACCACACGGCAAGTTGACTCGACATCACCGGGATAGTCACTGTCTGTGATTGTCCGGCACTACAACCCACCGAGTCAGCGACACGGGAACAGATGAACACTATGCACGATCGGGATCCCCAGGCACTCACGAGACGTCCACTTTGGTAAAGCCAATCAACTCCTTGTTCGGGGTGACGACAGAGCTAAAAAGGTCTGTCATGTAAACCTAGTTTGGGGATGTTCGAGACATCAGCTTGAGAACACGGGCGATGTCTTTCTGTCCGAACTGACCTGGACGACCTCCTTCCCGTCCATCGAGCCGGTATTGTGGACGGTCACAGTCACGTTGAAATCTTCGTTCGTTCCGATTGTAGAACCAGACAACTGCAAGTCAGTGCTAAGGGCTCGTGAGTACAGACGACTAATCGGAGTGGGGAATAGCTTAACGCACTAGTTGAACGTTGTGTAACTCAGTCCATGACCGAAGCTCCATGTGGGGACGGGGGTGTCGAGGACGTACTACCAGATCCTGGGTTACAGAAAAAGAGACCCTGCACATCGAGGGACATTTACCTGGTGGCCAAAATGCAAGGAACCATTTGGGTAGATAGCACCAGGGTCTATCGTTCGCGCGCCTTTAAAATAATTGTAAAAGGCGGGCGCCGTGGCGATACTTGCTGGGAACGACACAGGGAGTCTGCCTGCAGAATAGTCAAGGATGAGCATGGAAGCACCCGTTGCACGACATCGTCCACATACCTGACGGGTTGACAGCCCCAAAGATAACCTCAGCGATGGCGAGGCCACCCAGCTCCCCTGGATAGAACTGCTGGATCACAGCGTCCACGTCTGCCATGGGATGAGAAAGTTAGGCTTGAAATCAGGAGACGACTTACTCTCTTGTATCCAAGGGTTGGTGACTGGCTTTCCGCTCACAAAGACCACAATCGTTGGGGTGCCAGTGGCTTGAATAGCCTGCACCAGCGGGAACTGTGCACCTACAAGACTCAAATCTGATAAGTCAACGTGCTCGCCCGTCGTCGCATTCGTGCCGGGAGTCCACAAGAGTGTCTGGTCCAGCGACCACGTGCCAACCATGACAATGGCGACATCAGATTCTTTCGCTGTCGCGACCGCGTCGGAGAAACCCGATTCATCATTCGACCAGAGCTTGCAGCCTTCTGCAAAGTTGATCTTGACAGATGTATTGGCGAGAAACTCGGTAAATCCCTGAAGCGGCGTTATACCGTTGTCTGATGCGTTAAGGAAGACATAGTCGCCAAACTGGTACCATTATGGGAAAGAGTTTCGGTGCGGAGAGGAAAAAACACCCACCGAGACCCTGTCGGACTGTGGCCCTATGAGCGCAATAGAACTAATGTTAGTGCTCAAAGGAAGTAAGTTGTTGTTCTCGAGGAGAACGATGGCCTCTCGTTCCATCTGGTAGAGAAGGTCTCGGGTAGCTTGTGTTCGTAATGTGGATGCGTAATCAGGGTAGGGATACGGGTCTGAGAGGCATAATTGAGGGCAACTCATAATCACGTAGTCAGACATACTTTCAAACAGTCCGAGGGCGAACTTGGTTCTGAGGATAGTCTTCACAGTCTCATCAAGGTAACTGACATCCACAGTTCCATCTGCAATTTGTTCTAGAGAAATACGTTAGGCAGCAAAGCTAAACAACGTTGGCACAAACCCGGCAGTGTAAGGTAGGTGTAGGATCCACCACCCAATTCACCACTGAGCCCGTTCTCGAGCGTGAGCTTTGCGGCACATTCCCTCGTGGAACAAATTCCGTGAAATGTGACCAAAAGGTCCGGGGAGCCTGCATCAGTGGTGACAAAGTATTGGTAACCCCACTCGTCACGGAGCTACGTTCACTATCAGGAACATCATCATAACAGTCAAACTTCACGGCTTACAATGTCAGTGAGCAGATCTACGGAAAGAGTCAACAACCTATCCAACAATCAGGATGTAACCTACATTTGTTGGCGACACTCGGAATCCCGTCATAACTTGAGTAGGCAGTCATTATCGAGAGCGCATCCACACATGCATAGTTGAAGGGCTTGAGATAATAGGTGCGGAGTTCACGCTCTCCTCCACTGACTGGTGCCGCATTCCTACAATTCTCAGGTCATCCTAACGCACCCTTTGGGCGATTGTTAAACTCACAATCCTCCTTGTGGGCTACCGAATGCTGTGAAGTGCTTGCACGTTGCAGCCACACGAGCAATCGCTGAGTCGCTGACATTGCGCCGGCGCCCAGACTGGACACCAGTGACATATGCATGACCCATCTGACTTGTTCTGAGAGCTTGTTAGTGACCGTACTGTACAAACGTGGTGACGGAAGAGACGACATACAAGAAAGGGTCTTCACCGAAATTCTCTTCCACTCTACCCCATCGAAGCTCGCGGGATAAATCGAGAACAGGAGCAAACAGCTGAGAAAAACCCAGCCCCTCTGCTTCCGTGGCAATCGTGCTGGCAACTTCTTGCAACAGTGGAGCGTTGAAAGACGCGGCAAGACCGATTGGGGATGGCCATATTGTGCCATTATTCGTGAACCCATGAAGACCTGATGTTTGTTGAAAATCTACGAAAGCGTTCCATATGACACCAAAATCTCACCCTCAGACTGCATGATGGCAGGTATACCGAGCGTGGTGTTCTCCATCAAGTACTGTTGTCCGATCGTGATGGCATAAACAATCTTATCCCAAGGAGCCTGATAGCCGGCCCAGACAGCTCCGGCCTTGTACTCTAGCATTTGTTCCTGCGTCGACAAAGTGAATGCCAAAAACACGCATGAGAAAATACACGACATACGAGACCGGTCTGGTTATATGTCAGTGTATCGTCCAGTGGGTCAGTCACGTTCATCCATCCACTGATATCGCCTTGGATGCTGCACGCCAAGTCTAAGGACCACGCGACACAGTGACAAAAGAACAATACTCGCAGCTGGGCAACCTTTTCCTGCACCGTCATCCTCGGCAACAGGTCATTCACTCGATCTTTGATCGATGCATTCGGATTCTTGTAAATGGGAAGGGAGCCATCAAGGTTGGACCCTCTTGCCTCGAGAGAGAAATGCAAACCATCGCGAACGCCGAGGTAATCAACAGTAGCAGCAGTTGGGAGTGTTGCGAGCGAAGTCAGGAAGATAGCCAAAGCAGAACCCTGGGGGATGAAGCTGTTCGCTCTCATGTTTCGCGTCTCCTTGGGGTGGTGGCAACCGAGTCGGTATCATGATGTTTCTTGCACCCATTTATGCTGGATCTAGTTTCAAAAACCTTCGACATGGCCGCTCAAAAGACGAGGGATGTCACGTGGTGAGCACATTTTGCCGAGGGTCTCTTCGGAAGGCGTCCATATGCCGTGGATAGTGACGGAAGCAGGCTGGCGTCACATCTTGCTGATCATGAACTCTGGCAGACCACTGGATATGCCTTTCCACCAGTGCCTCCAAAATTGGTGACAGTTTGGTGAGGCTGTTTCAGCACATTGAGATTCAACTTGGGTCTCGCCCGGTTGACTCCGCCAAATGTTATGCACTGGCAGCGTCAAGCGATAACGTTATCTACTCGCCCGCTTTACAGACTATGTATCGATTAGTACTAGTACTAGCTATTGCGTACAGTAACTTCTACTCCTGAGCCAGTCAGTGACACTGCGGAGTGCCGTTACTATGTAGGTGGCTCGCTTGCAATTCGTATCCCTTTTCCGTGATAGACAGCCTCTCAGTGAAGATCTCAGTAATCGCACCCACCCGACCCATCACGATGAACACCACCTTCCCAACTGTGTCCATAGACGTGGTATGTTCTTCCAGATGGCACTTCCCAAACCTCTTCTTACGCTTGGTCGTTGCATCCCCGGGCCCTCATCGTCATCTTCTGGGCTCAGATCCTCGAGCGACAGACCGCCAAAGAAGTCCTCCATGCAATCCTTCACGCTATTCTTTTCCATCGTCTTTTTGGAACAGTCAAACCTCAAACGTTCGACGTGCTCGACGTGACCATGGTCAGTGCTTCTGCCACTATCTCTTCCTATACTTCAACCGGAGCTCCTGTCGAAACCCCATCCTGCCTCTCCTCCCTTTGCTTTGTTCTAGTTCGGGGGATGTGATACTGACATCGATGTTTACCTTCTCGGTTCGGAATCACACAAAAACCGCGACGACACAGCCTGGTGTTGCAGATCCGGAAATGGAACAGCTTGTCAACGAGAAGGTAGACGTGTTTTGGAAAGGAATCGAGAGCGGATCGAACAAACGTGGACAGGTACTGTCTCGCACGCTGTTGGACGTTCGGCCCGTATAGCGATTATTGATCTACTCTGCTCTTCCACCTCGTCCGCACAATTTCACGATATAGATCCTGGTTACCTTTTCGGAAAAGAAACCCAAAAAGTCGTGGTTTCAAGTGTATGTCGGGGAAGAAGACGTGCCATGGGAACAATGGTGAGCCTCCCCTTTCGTCCCTCGTTCGATCTTGAATCTATGATGCCACCCTCTCCGCCCAACAGGATCGTCAATGCAGAACTAAGACAGCCAAAATCAGACCGAGGTGCACCTCTACGTCTTCATCTCGTTTCATTCTCGCTTACAACTTGTTTGATTCGGCCATTTATTATATGACGCCCGACCTCCTCGTCTCCCCGACGCATAGATCGTCACGAATTCAGTGCTACCCTTGCGGCCACCCTCACCAAAGCCCTCCATGTCATGCTCACTTATACCTCGTCAGAAAAGGGTCGTACAGCCGTCCCACTTATCACCAACGCCACTGGCATTTCACCGTTTCCTATTCGGATCACGGTCAAAGTAGACGGGGTTGAGATCGGTTGAGGATTGGTTACCCAGAAGCACTGTTAATATTATAAACAGTTTGTAACATATGTCACAGGAAATTCATTATTTACACTGAGAAAAAGAAATTGCGATACAAAAATATTACGTAACAACGGTTTTGTTGAGTTTGAGTTTGTGCCTCAGACTGTCGGACTTCTCCAACAGGATCCGTTGCACACGGTCATTTAGACCTCGTTCATAGTAATGGGTATGTAGAGTTGTCCTTCATTTTGATCGCCTTCCCCGCTTCACCTCCGAGTCCAGCTTCACCTTTCCGCACTACATACGGCCCTCCTCGCGGCGGCTACGACCACGATGCTCGATGTGACGAGTGTGAACTCAACCGATGCAGGGAGCAGTGAGAGCAGTACGAACCTCCTCAATGACCGCATCAATTTGATAGCGGCCACGACACTCCTTGGAGTTACCTATGGCATCATGAGTACCTTGTACTGTATGACCACCTATTCCCTCCTCAAGAAGCTGCTTCGGCGCAATCCACGATCTGGATCGCATTCAAACTCGCTCTCGAGGCCTCGGACAGAATGGCGCAAGACACTTTTTTATCTCGCTTACACCTCCGTCTTGTTCGTTCTGGCGACGCTGTTTACCGCCGGCAATTCTCAGAATGCGATTGTGGCCTACGTCGATAATCGGCTGTATCCAGGAGGACCCTACCAATACTATGTCATGTTCATGGCTGGTCAAAGTGCTATGGTCATGACCGACGTCAGCTCTCTGATAATACTTTGGATGACGGATGCCCTGATCGTCAGTACTCACCGTTTCCTGCGTACACGTCGGGAGAAGCTGATGTTAGTCCCAGCTTTGCAGATTCCTTGTGTTTTATTACAGAGTTCCATATGCGAAATGGATCATTCCATTGCCATGTGCGATGTACGTCGGGGTCATGGGTGAGTGAACGATACCATAGACGGTTAACCTCCTAGGATACGCATGTAGCTGACGTGGATTCATTATAGTATTAAGTACCCTTGTCCTGCAGGGGGAGGCCGGTTTGGGCAAGATTTTCTACCTCTCAGAGAACATGATGCTCGCTTATTATACGCTCTCGTTCTCCCTGAACGTTCTCGCCACGGTGCTAATCGCCGCGCGACTGTACTGGCACAAGGTCCAGTTGGAACGTGTGTTTGGTGAGCACCACCATCCGAACTTCGGGAGACCCTCGGCTAACAAGACTCATCGTTCCTGTTATTTTGACGGTTCGACGTTCTCACGTTACGTACATTTTCATCTCCTATTCGGCTGCCCGTAAAATTCGCCGGTTTGCCGCGGTATTAGGTCCAAGAATGGAGTCCCCTTACATGAGCATTGCGACAATGCTGATCGAATCTGCGGCGCTCTATGGCGTATGGTCGCTTGTGTTTTTGATTCTCTGTATCCAAGAGAGCCCTGGACAAACCATCATCTTAGCAACGATGAGCCAGATTCAGGTGAGCCGATGCATGGGCAGGGATCCCAGGCGTGGATCCGATCTGACGAATTTACCTCGTAGGTCATCGCACCGTTGTTGATAATACTCTGGATCGCTCGCGGCAAGGCTTGGAATCACGCAAACGCTTATGAGAGACGAGGACGAGGCGCCGAGTCAACCCCATTCGAGTGGCAGTGCGAGGCTTAGTTTTGGCTCTCGGCCTGCCCGTGTTGCGGACCAGCTTGGCATTGACGACATTCATCCGGATACGAGTCGGAATACGTCGTGGAGCACGGCCGTGGAAGGTGAGCACCGAGATCACGACGTCAACGTGATCGAGCTTGGACTGTGTGGTTCTGAACCGTCAAGCGTCATCGATGATCCAAAGGCATGACGAGATGAGATAAAAATGGACACACGCCACGCCACGCTGCCCTGTGACATGCACATCATACGTACTACCACTTGACACCAACTTTGAGCACGCCTGCCTCGTTTGGAGGCCATCCACTCTTTTTTTATTTCTCTCGTTTTTCACGTTGTCGATTGGTATACCCACGTTCATGGGAGTCCAGCCTTAGCACTCCTAGTCAATTGTGTACGTTTGGATGATGGAACCTCATTCTTTCCCCTCTTGCCGAGCAGCCGCCCACAAAGAGAGCACACGAGGGGTACAAGTACATATTCCAGTGACTCGTCGCGGTCAGTCTCGGGATCAGAAGATTATTCCGTCGTCATTTGGAATTAAAGGGGGGGAACCAGGACGGAACGCACAATAATACAGTCATACAGTAGAACTAGTTCCAAAGCTTCGTTACGAACCGGCCCGTTTCTTCACATTCATGTGGCGTGGCTCCCAAACTGAACTTGATCTTCAAGCGCCTGCAAGTTCCGGCGTTTGCGAGAGGTTGGAGGGTTTTTCGTTTGTAGAGAATGCGACTGAGCTTGTCACAGCCGTGAAGGAGACTGGTTCCCACGGCTCGGGGCGCGCCACTAAGAACGACGAGGTCAGCACGATCCCCGGGCCGGATTCCAGCCGTCCATCCCTCCCTCCCCCTTTTTCCGAGTCCCACCCCCATCGGTCGGATTGCACTCCCCTGACGACCGCACGATGACGACGATCTCACCACACGAGAAACAGACTTGGAGAGAACGGATTCGCACGCGGAAGGACGGGCATGGAATAGCAGGGTCAGAATGACCGGGAGGAGCCACTCGAGGAGCAGCGCGAGCGGTCGTGCGCAGCTCACTGGCACAGAGGCGCCGTACTACGAGGCGAATAACTTGTGAATCCACGTGGCCACCCCCCTCCAAGTCTTCTGGTTCCTGATTACTGACGACCCGCGCCTTCGTCCGTCAGCCAAGATCGGTGACGCAGCGAGCTAGTCGCGATCGTCCGACGACAGGTCGATCGATGGCCGGACACCGACAGAAAGCGCAAGTTCAGCGCCACGGGGACGACCATAAAGGCTGAGGCGGTGAAGCAGATGCGGAGCGTGCTTCTGAACCCCAGGTTTGGATTCACGAAGCAGCTAGAGGCATCGGTGGCCCCCTCTGATTGCAGCGAGCCGCCGCGCTCCGATTTCGGCGATCCTGGCGTAGACGAACGAGACGGCAAGGTCTGGATTGCAGGGGCGGTGATCCCGACCGAACAGACGGTGACGACCGCGGCGACAGCCCCGCTGTGCGTGACGATGAGGAGGCGAGTTACCCAACCACGCTCCACGAGCCCCACCACCCTCGCTCATCCTCCTGTGCTCACAGTCTAGGCCACACCGAACATGTTTTCCGTGGAGGTCCCACAAGTTGCGCCCCTCAATGGGCCCACACTTGCACACGAATGGCAGACCGACGCACGGCTCCTGATCGAGCGGCTGTAGAGGCAGGCACCCGAGCTCGCAGGCGGGAATTTCACTTTTGTTCTTTTTCCGTCCGTTTCTTTGCTATGTATTTCCTTTCTTTTCCATACATTTTGTAGTGCTAGGCTGGGGCTCACAAAGGGTCGTGTCCACAGGAGCGAGCGAAATCTCATACCCGGATCCAGCAGTGCCGCTGGTGACAATCCCTCTTGGGCTGGAGACGAGGTGGTGTGGCAGTTTCTGGAATGCAAACTTATCTATATTCCAAGTGTAGTCTCCATGTTTCGCAAGACATTCTTACACGAACTAGTATTATTGAAAGTATAAATTCTGCAAAGCGCGTTGTGATATAGAAACAAAATAAAGTTCAAATTAGATCCAACTTCATTGCTTTTCATGCAACGTTCGAACCCGCTCCAAGCCCATCCGGAGCGACTCTAATATCTCTAAGTTTGCCTGCCGTTTCGCTTCGATAGAACCCCCAAGGGCATCCTCCCACCATCGTTCACCCTCGGGCACCTCGCGCCAATTATCTCGTGAGAAAGCACGGAATTTGTCCATGCTTCCCTGGGGGGGAATCCGAAGTAATTGGGATTTGATCCAGTTAGGCGGGGGGTTGGCACGTGAGTACGAACCCACGCCCGAGCCGTCGACGCTGCCAGCGTCACTGTCGCTGTACGGTTTCGTGAATCCTTCCGATGCGAGGACGATAGCAGGTGGGACGGTGATGCGACCTCGTTTGAAACAGGTTTGGGACACAGCGACGCAATGCAAGATCGCTCCGTCCGGTTCAGCAATCGGAGCTCGGTGCGTATTTCCAGTCCCGTTGACACCTGGGTTGATGATGGCGGCAATGGCATGTTCGACGTCGGCGGACCCGTTTTGGGCGGGCGCACCGTTGGGAGTGGGTGGGGCGCTGGATTGCGGCGAACGATTGGTGGCGTGTCGACGGCTGGGACGTGTGACATAGCGCGCCACAACATATAGCTATAAGAAGTAAGCCATCAGCGCATCGAAGACAATTCTGATTGACACTCAGAACTTGGAAGCCTATCGGCAAAGCTTACCCATTTATGGTCCCAGGATGCGATCGTGACCCGAACTTCGTAACTCGCTAATGGTGCGATTTCGCGAATGAAGTGATAATGAGTTGCTGGGGAAGCGACGAGGGGTTTCAGTCATCCGTTAGGACTAAGATGATCGAATGGAGGCATGATCCCGAGTGCTTACCACCGAGTGCGACCTGTCCTTCGTTATGAAACCAGTTAGGGAAATACTTGATGAACGCAGTTGTACGCCCTGAATCGAGTGCCTACTTGGAGCGTTAAATTATGTTTGGAGACGAGAAAAAAGACGTGCCTTGGCATAACTAGAATTGCTGAGGTGCAGCCCGAACAAGTCGATATCGTCGATACCTGGAAAGAGCATGAGTCCACATGAAGATGGATCGTACATCGACTAGAAAAACAGTACTTGCCCACCGTTTGTGTGTCACACTGAATTCGAATGGATTGGCGCCCACGGGCGAGAGGCCTCAGCCCATGCAGCGAACGCATGCGTTCGTTCCTTCTTGGAAGGCGAATACGAACTTGGATTTGAATGCCCAGGTCCTCAGTTGAGTCGCGAGTATGGGCCAGTACACCCGGACTAGAGAAGAACACGGGTTGAGCCGGATATCTGCCATACGGCCTGGACCGGCTCCCAAGCTCGAGGAGAAAAAAGGGACTCACTGTGCCATACGAACGGTAATGACCCAAGGTTGATCAGGAAGCACGAGGTAAACAGCATACTTGAGGATGGAAGGCAACCTGGCGCGCGGTGAGCGGTGTAAGAGGATCTTGAGGCGTCCATATAATTCTCGAAGGTCTTCCCGGCGCGCAGACACAGCGGGTATCTTTGCAAGCAGAGCAACGACGGTATCCTTTGGTACTGTATGGCGGCATCGGGGTTGGTTACCCTGATCGGGGGTGGTAGTTCGGTCCGCCCGGGTGTTGAATGTTGAACGTTGAACGTTGAAGGTCGTAAGTACTCCCTTGAGTTTTGTTTACTGTAAGTCGGAAGCTTTTCCGGTTACCGAAGACTAAAGAATCTTGTTACGTGAACCCTTCTTCTCCTCAGAGCTGATGGGTTCGAACTCGGCAACATTCAGTGAGTTGCGGTCTCAGATCTAGAAGTTCTTTGTTCGTTCGGGCGTCCAATTGACTCACACGGTACCGCGGTGCTGCCTCGTAGCCATCCGCCTGTTCTACTTTTTCAATGACTTGTTGCGCACTGCATGAGAAACTCGTCGGAAGCCGTCTCAAGGGCACATTTCAATTCGGATACAACACACGGGATGGAACATGGCTCACTCGAACGGCCTGTGACGCCACCCATCTTCTGTTCTGATCTGACAATTCGCTTCTAGAGCTAGGTTCGATAAAAGAAAGCATCAAGTAAGTCGACCGAGATCGGAACGAAAGTCCCTGCACGAGAGTGAGCACTTGTTCTTATAGTCCTTGTTCGTAATTCTATAGCTCGTGTTATCACTAGATCTTCGTTTCTTGTCCAACGGCTTGCCTCATAGACCGGTCTGATCACCAGACTAACTAAGGACGCGGCGACGCACACATCTGACGAGTGGTTCGGCCCCGTCCTTGTCGGATTCGTGCCTCTTTCTGGGTCTGATATGTACGATATTGGTCAAGCGCACCCACAGTGGCTCGCATCCAGTGTCCTGAAAATGCCGCTGTCCTTTTCGTCAATGCTTGCCACTTCTATTGGAGCTGCTGCTTTTGTACAAGCGGAAAAGATATGACATGGGACACTGAAACGAACAGAGGTTATACCTGTGAAAGCAAAAGAGAGGGATAATGTGGGGTCCTTATGATGAGCCGATTCTAGTCCAAGTCTTGTGATAATAATCTGATTCGAGGAGTCTTTTCCAGCTGCCCATCCTCTTGATCCTCAGTACGGCAACGTAGAGCTCGTGCCAGTAACAATGAATACATCCAAAGGCTAATAGACACACTGCATTGCAGTATACATACCGACTGCTCACAGTTGTCTGACAGCTTGGAAGACCTCCTTGTCGAGGTACCTCTCCTTGCTCTGAGAAATCTTCGGTTGATGGATGACGTCGAACGAGGTCTCATTCAATGGGTCTTCTCAATTCTCGATCCATCAAACCTGACACAAATACCACGTCTCGTGTTCGACTGCCCGTAAGTACGCCGTACAAAATTCGAGGGTAGAGACAGACAAAAAGTGTCGTTCGCTATCCTTGACATGAATGTCAACCAATCGACACATCAAAAATATCCAAAAAAAAATGAAACAGGTGCATCAACGATCCTGAGTTCACATCACCGTCGGCGTCTGCATTCCCTGCTCAAAGTGCAACCCTGCCAACATGACCGTATCACTCATGGCATCGTGCGCACCTACTGTAACGCACGACACCTTGCTCGCAAATGTGCCCTGGCCCTCGTCCACCCATCGCCCTGGTCCAGCGCTTCCACTCTTGACCGCCCGCTCCACGGAATACATACCCCACGGCTCGCCCTTTTCCCGACCTGCAAACACGTTGAACTGTGCCCGACCGTCGAAATGATCGTCTGAGACAAACACCGCCCAATCCGGTGCATCCAACGTCCCAACTACTACAGAACAAGTACACTTATCAGTGCAACAAGCAGCCTAACAACGGGTCACTCACCCAGAATCAAGTCCTCTCTTTGAATCGCATGGTGCAGCGCACACACTTCAAGAATGAGATCCACGTGCTGCTTAAACCACGTCGTGGGTACTTCCAAATGATCCATGTATCGGTGCACAGTCCTTTCCACGCACAAATGCGCCGATGGTTTCCCTTGCGCAAGCGGAAACGCATACTGTCGTGCGATTCGTTCCCTGGATTCGCCTCGTTAGTACCATCAGGATGATTCTCAAGACACGCACGGATGCGACCGATCGCCCCGCGTCTTGAATGTCAAAAATACAGAAATGGCGTCGAGACTGCGCTGTGCCATGCTCCGTTTCCCCTCTTCCCGTTTGTGAATCTCAAACTTGCCGTACCCATACATGGACGGCAAGCGACGGAGGAGCTCCTCGGAGCTCTGGAGAGGGTCGATCGCATTGAACAACGTGATAAACTCGCCCTTGGGTTTGGAAAGGTACCCAACTGCCCCCAGTTCTACGCGTGTTGGGAACCATAGAGGAAGCGTCACTGAAAATCAAAACGATCTGGTTCAGATCTCGTACGCTTTCGGGAGACAAACTCACGTGAGCTGTGGAACGCATGGTTTAATCCTGCAATTTGGCGATAATTCTCCTCGTTTCTCGTGTCCACATCCGAGTCTAATGTATTCGTGGGCGTGGGCGTGGGCGTGGGCGTGTTGTTCTCTTGGTGTTCGGGGATACCCGACACTTGCGTTAAGACCTTCACACTCAGCTTCACATCCTCTGTGTGATTACTCGCGTTGAGGTGAAACGCAGAACGAGTCACGTTGCCACTCCCGAGGGCAGCGGGGCTGGTCAGCGACACATCGGTCATACCATCTACGCTTTCGTCCTCAACGTCAGTTGTCATACTCTCCGAGGCAGTCTCATACTGTTCGTCTGCAGGTGAAGACTGTGTCGACGTGACGAGTGCTGACCCGATGTTGATCGAGGATGGCGAAGCGCGACAGATTTGAGGGTTGCCGTGACCATGAAGTGTCCAGACTTCTTCCAGCGAGGCAGTAATGCTCGCAATCGACGGTCGATGATCGGGTTCGCGAACCCAACACGAATGCACCAGATTCGCGACTGCGTTGACAACTTCGTCGTTCCCAGTGAGCACCGGAATCGGTGGCCGCTCATCCTTGTCTGTAGCGACATCACCATCGACGTGGACCATCATAAATGAACGCACTCACCCAATACGAGCTCACGGATAGCTCTGTCGTCCAACGTCGCCCAGGGGAGGTCACCCATACCGAGTATCTCGACGCAGCACATTGCAAACGCGTACACATCCGCAGCTTTTGTCGGTCGGTCGTCGCCCATCAGCATCTCTGGTGCTCTCCATCGAATTGGATCTATGAAAGGCGTCATGAGCTTCCACAGTGTAGACCCAGTGCCATCAACTACTCACGCGGCTCGGGCTGCACACATGATTGATGGGCTTCCGACTCGATCTCGCACTGGTCAAAATCAGAGAGAACACACTGTCCGTTCTCGTCTACCAGCACCTTCGCCGCCTGCCAGAGGGTCAGCGACCGGCACCCAATGTGGTATATGTATTGACCACGCACCCTGAGATCCCCGTGCAATACTCCACGTCCATGCAAGTATGCCATCCCCTTCGCAATTTCATGCATAAACCTCAGCAGGTCCACACGCACCGTTGACTTGTCTCCCACCACCATCGTTCCCACAACTCTCGCTTGTTTGAGCGATGCTGCGAGGTTGTCGCCACTACAAAACTTGCTCACAAGAAACCAAGGCTTCTCCCCCACTGCACTACTTGCGCCATACAACGGCAATACGTTCGGATGATCAAGCGCGTTCCATAGCTCAACGTGGCGCACAAACGCCGCTCGTGACACACTGTGTGCTAACACCTTGATGACAACGGTGAGTTTCCGCCAATGACCGAGGTACACGTCTGAAAGGAATCCCGTGCCAATCTTGCGCGTTCGAATAACCTCGTATCTGTCCGCCGCGCGCATGTTATGTACATCAGCTGGGCCGCAAGCAGGGATTACAATGACATACCTTGTAATCGTCCAGCTTGGCAGTTCCGGTCCACTAACGGTGCCAATGCCCTCACCGAGTCCCCCTTGCTCCCCCTCACTCTGAGGCTGCTTTGCGGCAACACTCGTCAACCTTATCATCGCCTCGATCCCATTCTGCATGAATTTCCGATCCAGCTCGGAATTAGGCATATTCATCCAATGCTCCCGACGTTCCGACGCCATGCGCTTGTCCCCATCCCCGACTCCCTGCACCGCCAACATTCGGCGGAGCGTCTCGGCAGCCTCAGGAATCTCTGCCCGCGCAACCTGCAAACAACGGATCATCTCCACATCACTGCGCGCATCCAATGCCCCCGCCAACGTCCCTCGAAGGGAAGCCTCATCCGCAGCCGCATCCACAGAGTCTTGGGCACGGTGTACCTCTTTGAGTGCGTGAATCAACATTGGCGATGCTGGTTGTGTGGCTATCGCCCCCGTCTTCGTGGTCGTCGTCCTTGACGTCTTTATCTTTGTCTCTTCCAAGGCGAACATGGCTTGAGTCGGCGTCGGCGTCGGCGGTACAGACACGGTGGGGTCTGCCACGTCAGGCGGACACGCCGTCGACAACATGAACGATGTCTGTGCATCTCGTCCAGATCCAGACCCAAACCCTGTGGGCATTGGCGTTCTCATTGTTGGTGATGGATCAACCATCGAAGGTGCCGGCTGCTCCGGCTGTCCATACGCAGGCGGAGGCGTCAGATGGCCGCCACGGTCCGAGTCATTGCCATCTTCGCCCACAGGCCCATTCAAGTGCCCGTTTGCAGTGCCATCCGTTGTAATCCCCAGAGCATTTTCACCTGATAACTCCGCCATCACTTCTTGGCACGTCTGCACCTGCTGCCCATACAACATTGCATACTGTCTTTGAATAATCTGATGGTCCAACGACAGCAGCGCGTGCGCTTCCTGTGCGAACCGCTTCGATTCATTCGTCGCCGAGCACACCTCGTGATACGTGCGAATCTGAACAGACACCTATCGGTGACAACTCAATGGGCAAGACAACTTAAGAGAATACAAGCTGCCCACCCCAAACCTCGCAGCGGCGTCCGTGATTGCGTCGTTACATGCTTGGAGTTCCCTCGTAATTTCTTCTCTCCGCACGTATCGCTTCAAAAACGGACGGTGGAGTTGCATCTCCAGAAACGTCTGGATCTGAAAGACAACATCAGTTGAGCAAGAATGGACAACCCAAATTTACCTCGACCCACCTGTGCAAGTGCACCGCACAACCGCTCAACAGGTATATCGAGAGTAGTTCCCACTCCAGCTTCGTCAATGTCGCACCGAACAGAATAGAGGAGCGTCGCACAGCGTTCGGCGAGGCGCAAGCAAGACAGACGGTTCGTCTTTTTAGCAAAGTATTAGAGGGAGAGCACATACAGGTCCAAAACCAACGAGGTACTCACGTCCACCTTTTGACATGCGTCCCATACGCTCAACAATGCTTTGGCTGCTTCTTCGAGGCCAGGGAGAGGAGCCAATGAGAGAATGTCTGTGGATATAGAGAGCGTGTCCCTGACTACTGGTGCGAATTCATGACCGACAAACCTCGCTAGCAGGGGTTCAGCGACAGAAACAAACCCACGGACTAGCTCAACGACATACCCGATTCTCTAGCCTTGACAAGCGCCTCGCCGACGGGCGATAACATCGTGATGGTCGCGGTCGGCAAAATAGACGTGATCGCCAACGAAACGTACTGTAACCCTTGTTCCTCAATGGTTGAGAGGACAAAACAATAAAAAGAGACACACCTTTTCTGCCCTGCTATACCCCACTCGTTGCATTTGCTCGTCCGACACGTTTCCGTGCTTTGATACACTACGCGCAAAGAAAGATCCATGCTTCACAGTGTCTTTCTCGTGCATGTGTGTGGCAGACTTCTTCGGATCTACATCTGGGGACACCACTGCGACTTTCCCACCCTTCAGACCGTCCACACGTTCTCCTTGCAGACTGTCAGCATGTACCGACCTACACCTTTCGCTACTCTGCGCCAAATGAGAGCATTGGCACTCTTCACCAACATTTTCGTTACGCCTTCGGGTGCCATGGCTCACATCCTTGCTCTGTCGTTTCGGAGTGCTCCCCGAGTTCCTCCGCCCCCAAAACGTCCTTGAACGGCGACTCTCGCGTTCTGCTTCCTCGATCCCGATCCCGAGGGAGCACAAGGAAGGACAGGTATTTGTGTGCGATTGCGACGAGGACAGCAAGAGTGATTGTGATTGTGACTGGGATGGACCAGACATGCACGAGATGTACGATACCGACGAGCGTGTCGACGCATTGCTGAATCGACGACTACGTCCACCAATGTGTTCGTACCCATACCTGCCGTGTCCGAGCTCCTGACCCTGTATGAACATCTACACGGTAAAGTTGCATCAACTACAAGTGCCACAGCAAGAAAACATCCACTCACTGTGCCACCGGGCGTAGCCCCACTCGCGTTCCCCTGGAAATGACACGAGTGGCGGCGCATCAAATTATCCGGCAAATTCTGCATAATAAAGGCCCCGTCGACAGGCGGTAGCCCGACATCATCCACCTCACAGTATCCAGGACTATCGTTCCGTATCCTTGACCCTGTGGACACAGGTGCTATGGTCATGGGTACGGCCCGAGAGACAGGAATGCCCTCCATCTCGTAACCAGCGTTGACACCCGTTGGTGCATAAACAAAGCCAGGGGCTGAGGAATCTGTAGACCCAGCACCCACACCTTCGACGCCATCCAAGGACGCATGAATCTCCTCGTCCAAAAATGCGCCAGGGCCGGTTCGGCCACGACCAAATGGTTCTCGAAACACCAATGGATTTCCGCACTGGACCAACCCCATTCCCATCGCACCATATAGCTCATCACAGCCAGGGAAATTGCCAGCAAAGGTATCACATGTGCCGCCCTGGGACTTCTCCAGGGCATTGTCCCAGTCGTCGAGCCAGCCCTTTCGTCCACCCCACCAGCGGATGGGGGCCTCGTTCAGAGGGGTTGAGTCACCCTTGACTGTGGTCGGCGTGCCCTGGATAAATGATTGGCCGGTGGGAACGGGACTTCCGCGGGTGGACGGTTGCAGAAGCGATTCAGCACCTAGCGAGACCCATACGTTACGCGGATCATCTGGAGGAGACAAAGCAACCTGTGCAGCATACGGGTTTCCAAAGGATTGTTGAATAAGCGATCGGGTACGAGGAGAGCGAGAAGGCGAGGGTATTATTTGAACTGAGGAGCCTTGGGCAATGTGGAAATGAGATTGAGTGGCGTGATGTGGTGAACAGAGAAGACGGGGTTGAAATTGAGAACGGGACTGTGTTTCATGGAGAAGTCAGGAGCGTGCACGCCGGTCGAGCGGGGGACAACGTACACTATGGATCGAAGTAGGCGAACCTTGTCCTTGCTTTAGACCATTGGAAGAAGGTAAAAGGGGACGTTGACTGTGGGGCGTGGGGGACTGCGATGGACTTGCGAGGGGAGACGATGGAAGAGGAGAAGTAGGGAATGGTATTTCCCGCGCGAACGGACTGCTACTTGGGCTGGTATGGTGTGCATACGCACGATGTGATTGGAGGGGTGTGGAGACCATGACGGGGGATCGCTCGGGAGACGTACCTGAGCGGGGAGAGCGAGAGAAGGAAGCAGTTCGAGTTCGAGAGACACCAGGAGGTGGCCGTGGTGAGGTCAGCCCCGAGTCGAGATGCTCCCTGAGTGGGGAGAGGGTGTCTGATATCTCATCGATGGGTGAGTTTCGGGGAGCATGTCCTGCGGGAAGAGGAGAGACCGAATTGAATGAAGGGTTGAGAAGAGAGGGAAGACGAGGGGAAGAGCTCTGATAGGAAACCGCGCTCGTCGGGCGGGGCGAGCGTATGGATGAGACAGACATCGTCATATGGTGAATCTGAGAGTGTGCAGGAAACGAATGAAAAGAATACCAACCCTCTCTGACGGGTTTTTATACGCCGAGGTAGCATGACGTCGACTAGCCCGAATGCAAAGTACTGCTAGTCCGAGCGCTCATCAGATTTAAATGCCAGCACCGTGACTCCGCACCAATCATACTGCATTTGCCAACTGATTCGCTCAGTTGGTGCAAGACCAGAACCCACAGCAAGCTCGCCCAGTGCGACCGCAACGCTCGCAGTGACGCAGTTCCCGCCCCGAATGGGGTGCCAGTGGGTTCGATGTGGAATTCTCATGAGCCATAAAAACATGGACTCCCACTCGTTGTATGGTATAGCCACTCCTTTGTATCTCTGGCCCGAGGCGCTCAGGCTGACGCATCCAGTCGACATAGTACTGTTTCAGTGCCAGGCGGATCCAGAAAATCCCATGACCACGTCAGCACCAGCCGTGAGCGTCTCTCAAACCGAAAGAACTCCCATACTTAGATATGTCCTCACCTGATATGCTCTGAGATAACCGGAACCTTACCAGCACCCCAGCCCTTCACGCAACATTGTGCCAGCGTACCCTGCCACACCGTACATCTGGCCTCAGACGAGGTGCCAAACGCGTGACTCGATCTCTGGCGTTCTGCTTTCTATCGGAGACTAAGACCTAGTAAGACTCCAAATTGCCAATGACTACTTCTGCCTGAAGCTCCGCTGAATGGAACCATATCAAGGATCCTGCATATCGGATCTCTTTTGATGCATGTGGGGAGGTATACTTCGTTAAATCCAGAGATACGGATCTGAGCAGGCGGTCATTGTTATCATAGATATTGGATAGGTCATCATCTCGTATACATACTCGGGCTCGATTGTCTACGCAAATTGACATGAGAAATTGACGTGACTGGAATATTGGTCGGGTTCGTGCCGCAGTGCGGTTGCAATGGCAAGTGGTGGAGCAGATTGGCTCAGTTGCGAGTTGGTGGTATCGCTATCCCTGCTTGTGGGACTATCAGAAAGAGTAACAGTAACCCTTTCAACGTCTGAGTAGGGACCCGACTCAGTTAGTAACCCCGAGTACGTAAACCCAACATCCTCCCTGAAGAGTCAACAACACGGCTTGACAGCTTGCCTCTCTGGTCACCAGTCTAGAGCACGAATAATGACCTTTTTCTTTTCCTATCTCGCGTTTCTATGCTGCAAGCAAGGTCCAAGTCGTCGGAGACGACCCCTAGTCTACGATGCAAGTAAGTACGAAACCATTCACCGTGCAGCCCCTAAGTGACATCTGTTACGTTGAGCAGCAACTATAAGCACTCAGTGCATATTTCCAGCAGAACTTATTGTCGACATTCTCTCCTACACAGACCCTCGAGATATCATCCGATGGCGAACGGTAAGCCTGCTAGCTGTTTGTTGAATTATGAATTCCAGCCACCTTTCCATTCCCTTCCCGCAGGTGTCAAAGTGGTTCCGTGCCATCACTTACGATCCCGCGATGTGGAATATCCTGTACGGAAATGCACCCTTCGTTTGTCCGCCTGGACCATTTCCCTCTGCTGCCTCTCTCGAGCGCTCGCTCGTGCGATCGGCGCGATTGGCGCAGTCATGGACCACGCCATCTCTCCGAATTGTGTCGCACGTCGTTATCCCGTTCTATGGCCAGCCCCAACGTGATTCCCGAGTCGATGAGGTCAACCTTGTCTGTGGAAGGTGGTTCATCGTGTGTCAATCGAAGCGGCGGATCGTATTGTATGATATTAATCCCAATCCCAAGACACGCTGGCGCGTGCCACAAATTTTATGGGAAAAGGGAAAGTGGATACATCGCTGGGCTTCGTGTTCAATGATATCTGAGGACGGGAACTTGGTCATCTATGTAATATTGTGCGAGCAGCATTCCCAACAGCATCAGTGGTATGTCTCTATTTTGTTGTCTTCGCCAGACACTTCTTAAACACCAAACGCCATAGGAAGTTTTCAGAGTTTCGTATAAATGGCGAGTCTGGCTTGCTGTGCGACACTATCCCCATAGATTTTCCTGAACGTGGGGTTGTGGACTCGGATGTGACTCCGTATATCGTCGGTCACTTGAAACAGTCACCATTCTTGGTTATTGAACCTCTGTACCTGGTGTTTGACACTCGAACTCGCCTCTTCCATGAACTCCCTAAGTTCCGCATCGCAATGGTACGCCACAAAGGACCAAATATTGCAGGGTGTTCTATGGCTCATTGGTTTCCAGGAAGAAACACGGCACGAGATCAAGATCAGTGACAGGGTGAATCAGGGGTGGTACATCTTGTGCACAAACACGCACATTTTCTGTGTTTTCCCTTATCTATTCAGACCTCATACGACACTCATACAAGCCTTTACTGCCCCTGATGATCCACCCTTGGGTGAGAACAACTTAGGTGGCGTTCTCCGCATCTCCCACGAGGGGATCTTGTTCCACAGGGCCCCCTGCGTTGTCATACGAAACTCAATTGTTGATCCCATCACTGGTTCCATAGGTGTCAGGTTTCTGGATCAATCATGTGGCTATATTGTTAGGTGTCTCAACCTGGAGTGCATTGATGTGACACTACACAAGCCATCTCTGGTCGATGTTTCGCCAATCACCTTCCATTGGCACACTGTTGTCACAAGAGTGAATGAACCACTTTGTCAAGACTTCTGGTGCAAAAGCAATTTTTGGGATTCGCTGGCTGACGGGTATGTGAGGGGCCTGTTAACTCATCATTGCAGTCGTTCGACCTATCCCAACACTGCCATCTGCCATGAAAAACAGAGCGCGATCATCAAATTCACGATTGATGCTACCCGAGATTGCTGTGTGGCCACTTTGTGCCGATTCTTATTTCCGCTGCCAGTGGAATGGGAGCGCCACCGCTGCTTGAGAGAATTTCCAGATAATGACCGAGCCCAGTGGGGGGTGTACTTTGATTGTATCCGAGGGAAAGCACGGCATATTCGGGTAATGGGAAAGAATGATCTACTTCTGGATGTCCTAGACGTTGAATAGGTTGCTGGTCTGTAACATACATCATGTAGCTCTGAACTAATGATAGTGTCTTTCCGACTTCAAATGTGAGCTTGGTGATCACGTCTCGAACATGATAACTTGTCAAGATAGTCTCCGCTACAAGCGCTTACATGACTTGGAATTACTACGTTTCATACACATGCATATCTCCCCAGTTGTTTGATGGACAAGATTCATCACCTTGTTAACATTCTTGCTGCGTGGCCCCACACCCAGACTTCTAACACACCGACAGTCACGCAGTATTCACTTCTCCCAAACGCAACCGTCCTCCTTTAACTCCTTCAGTACCAGCGTGTTCAGCATCCACCTGTCCCAGGTGCCCTGCATCTCCCTTCAATGCTTAATATCCACCAGTAACAGTGGATCTCGAGCCTTGCCGTGCAGCCGAGTGCAGCGAGCTCCTTGTCATCGGAATCTTCAAATTGTGATGGAAGCAATGTATGGGAAAAGACACTTACATCGGTGTCTGTCATTGTGTTGAGTGGAAGGGAGTGCGAGATGAGTTTGAGGGACAGGACAAAGGTGGCAGCGAGGGGGACTCAGTCTTGTGGAGCTTGATGACATATTCTGAATCTGGGTAACCAACCATTCAACCGACTTCAACCCCATCTACTTTGACCATGATCTGAACAGGAAACGGTGAAATGCCAGTGGCGTTGGTGATAAGTGGGACGGCTGTACGACCCTTTTCTGACGAGGTATAGGTGAGCATGACATGGAGGGCTTTGGTGAGGGTGGCCGCAAGGGTAGCACTGAATTCGTGACGATCTATGTGTCGGGGAGATGAGGAGGTCGGGCATCACATGATAACTGGTCGAATCAAACAAGTTGTAAGCGAGAATGAAACGAGATGAAGACGTAGAGGTGCACCTCGATCTAATTTTGGCTGTCTTAGTTCTGCATTGACGATCCTGTTGGGCGGAGAGGGTGGCATCATAGATTCAAGATCGAACGAGGGACGAAAGGGGAGGCTCACCATTGTTCCCATGGCACGTCTTCTTCCCCGACATACACTTGAAACTATGACTTTTTGGGTTTCTTTTCCGAAAAGGTAACCAGGATCTATACCGTGACATTAGTGCGGACGAGGTGGAAGAGCAGAGTAGATCAATAATCGCTATACGGGCCGAACGTCCAACAACGTGCGAGACAGTACCTGTCCACGTTTGTTCGATCCGCTCTCGATTCCTTTCCAAAACACGTCTACTTCTCGTTGACAAGCTGTTCCATTTCCGGATCTGCAACGCCAGGCTGTGTCGTCGCGGTTTTTGTGTGATTCCGAACCGAGAAAGTAAACGTCGATGTCAGTATCACATCCCCCGAACTAGAACAAAGCAAACGGAGGAGAGGCAGGGTGGGGTTTCGACAGGAGCTCCGGTTGAAGTATGGGAAGAGATAGTGGCAGAAGCAGCTGACCATGGTCACGTCGAGCACGTCGAACGTTTGAGGTTTGACTGTTCCAAAAAGACGATGGAAAAGAATAGCGTGAAGGATTGCATGGAGGACTTCTTTGGCGGTCTGTCGCTCGAGGATCTGAGCCCAGAAGACTGACGATGAGGGCCCGGGGATGCAACGACCAAGCGTAAGAAGAGGTTTGGGAAGTGCCATCTGGAAGAACATACCACGTCTATGGACACAGTTGGGAAGGTGGTGTTCATCGTGATGGGTCGGGTGGGTGCGATCACTGAGATCTTCACTGAGAGGCTGTCTATCACAGGAAAAGGGATACGAATTGCAAGCGAGCCACCTACATAGTAACGGCACTCCGCAGTGTCACTGACTGGTTCAGAAGTAGAAGTTACTGTACGCGATAGCTAGTACTAGTACTAATCGATACATAGTCTGTAAAGCGGGCGAGTAGACTAATGTCATATGTACGCCTTCCGGAAGGTGCTCACCACGTGACACCACTCGTCTTTTGAGCGGTCATGTCGAAACTTTTTGAAACCAGACTAGCATAAATGGGCGCAAGAAACATCATGATGCCGACTCGGTTGCCACCACCCCAAGGGGACGCGAAACATGAGGGCGAACAGCTTCATCCCCCAGGGTTCTGCTTTGGCTATCTTCCTGACTTCGCTCGCAACACTCCCAACTGCTGCTACTGTTGATTACCTCGGCGTTCGCGATGGTTTGCACTTCTCTCTCGAGGCAAGAGGATCCAACCTCGATGGCTCCCTTCCCATTTACAAGAATCCGAATGCATCGATCGAAGACCGAGTGAACGACCTGTTGCCGAGGATGACGGTGCAGGAAAAGGTTGCCCAGCTGCGAGTATTATTCTTTTGTCACTGTGTCGCATGGTCCTTAGACTTGGCGTGCAGCATCAAAGGCGATATCAGTGGATGGATGAACGTGACTGACCCACTGGACGATACACTGGCATATAACCAGACCGGTCTCGTATGTCGTGTATTTTCTCATGCATGTTTTTGGCATTCACTTTGTCGACGCAGGAACAAATGCTAGAGTACAAGGCCGGAGCTGTCTGGGCCGGCTATCAGGCTCCTTGGGATAAGATTGTTTATGCCATCACGATCGGACAACAGTACTTGATGGAGAACACCACGCTCGGTATACCTGCCATCATGCAGTCTGAGGGTGAGATTTTGGTGTCAGTATGGAACGCTTTCGCAGATTTTCAACAAACATCAGGTCTTCATGGGTTCACGAATAATGGCACAATATGGCCATCCCCAATCGGTCTTGCCACGTCTTTCAACGCTCCACTGTTGCAAGAAGCCGCCAGCACGATTGCCACAGAAGCAGAGGGGCTGGGTTTTTCTCAGCTGTTTGCTCCTGTTCTCGATTTATCCCGCGAGCTTCGATGGGGTAGAGTGGAAGAGAATTTCGGTGAAGACCCTTTCTTGTACGTCGTCTCTGCCGTCATCACGTTTGTACAGTACGGTCACTAACAAGCTCTCAGAACAAGTCAGATGGGTCATGCGTATGTCACTGGTGTCCAGTCTGGGCGCCGGCGCAATGTCAGCGACTCAGCGATTGCCCGTGTGGCTGCAACGTGCAAGCACTTCACAGCATTCGGTAGCCCACAAGGAGGATTGTGAGTTTAACAATCGCCCAAAGGGTGTGTTAGGATGACCTGAGAATTGTAGGAATGCCGCACCAGTCAGTGGAGGAGGGCGTGAACTCCGCACCTATTATCTCAAGCCCTTCAACTATGCATGTGTGGATGCGCTCTCGATAGTGACTGCCTACTCAAGTTATGACGGGATTCCGAGTGTCGCCAACAAATGTAGGCTGAATCCTGATTGTTGGATAGGTTGTTGACTCTTTCCGTAGATCTGCTCACTGACATTGTAAGCCGTGAAGTTTGATTGATATGATGATGTTCCTGATAGTGAACGTAGCTCCGTGACGAGTGGGGTTACCAATACTTTATCACCACTGATGCAGGCTCCCCGGACCTTTTGGTCACATTTCACGGAGTTTGTTCCACGAGGGAATGCTGCCGCAAAGCTCCCGCTCGAGAACGGGCTCAAGTGGTGAATTGGGTGGTGGGTCCTACACCTACCTTACACTGCCGGGTTCGTGCCAACGTTGTTTAGCTTTGCTGCCTAACGTATTTCTCTAGAACAAATTGCAGATGGAACTGTGGATGTCAGTTATCTTGATGAGACTGTGAAGACCATCCTCAGAACCAAGGTTCGCCCTCGGACTGTTTGAAAGTATGTCTGACTACGTGATTATGAGTTGCCCTCAATTGTGCCTCTCAGACCCGTATCCCTACCCTGATTACGCATCCAATATGCGAACACAAGCTACCCGAGACCTTCTCTACGAGAGGCCATCGTTCTCCTCGAGAACAACAACTTGCTTCCTTTGAGCACCAACATTGGTTCTATTGCGTCCATAGGGCCACAGTCCGACAGGGTCTCGGTGGGTGTTTTTTTCCTCTCCGCACCGAAACTCTTTCCCATAGTGGTACCAGTTTGGCGACTATGTCTTCCATAACGCATTAGACAACGGCATAGCGCCGCTTCAGGGATTCACCGAGTTCCTCGCCAATACTGTCTGTCAAGATCAACTTTGCAGAAGGCTGCAAGCTCTGGTCGAATGACGAATCGGGTTTCTCCGACGCGGTCGCGACAGCGAAAGAATCTGATGTCGCCATTGTCATGGTTGGCACGTGGTCGCTGGACCAGACACTCTTGTGGACTCCCGGCACGAATGCGACGACGGGCGAGCACGTTGACTTATCGGATTTGAGTCTTGTAGGTGCGCAGTTCCCACTGGTGCAGGCTATTCAAGCTACTGGCACCCCAGCGACTGTGGTTTTTGTGAGTGGAAAGCCAGTCGCTAACCCTTGGATACAGGAGAGTAAGTCATCTCCGGATTTTGAGCCTAACTTTTCTCATCCTATGGCAGATGTGGATGCTGTGATCCAGCAGTTCTACCCAGGGGAGTTGGGTGGCCTCGCCATCGCTGAGGTTATCTTCGGAACTGTCAACCCGTCAGGTATGTGCGACGGGTGCTTCCATGCTCACCTTTGACTATTCTGCAGGCAGACTCCCTGTATCGTTCCCAGCAAGTATGGCCACGGCACCCGCCTTTTACTAATTACTTTAAAGGCGCGCGAATGATAGACCCTGGTGTCATCTACCCAAATGGTTCCTTGCATTTTGGCCACCAGGTAAATGTCCCTCGATGTGCAGGGTCTGTTGTTCTGTAACCCAGGATCTGGTAGTACGTCCTCGACACCCCCGTCCCCACATGGAGCTTTGGTCATGGACTGAGTTACACAATGTTCAACTAGTGCGTTAAGCTATTCCCCACTCCGATTAGTCGTCTGTACTCATGAGCCCTTAGCACTGACTTGCAGTTGTCTGGTTCTACAATCGGAACGAACGAGGATTTCAACGTGACCGTGACCGTCCACAATACTGGCTCGATGGACGGCAAGGAGGTCGTCCAGGTCAGTTCGGACAGAAAGACATCGCCCGTGTTCTTAACTTGACGTGTCAAATATCCCCAAACTAGGTTTACATGACGGTTCTGTCGTCACCCCGAACAAGGAGTTGATTGGCTTTACCAAAGTGGACGTCTCGTGAGTGCCTGTGGACCTCGACCGTGTATAGTGCTCATCTGTGACAATCACAGACAGTGACCATCCCGGTGATGTCAAGTCAACTTGCCGTGTCAACAAGATAATCGAGTTAGCTACTTCGGACGACCTGGAGATCCAACGGTCTGCCCTCCAATATCTTGCCGAAGCTTGAGACACTCTACGATTCCTATAAACCTGATGGCTTTGCTACTAAAGAGTGGGCCGCTTGTGATTCCGAACGAGGTAACGCAAAGTGTACTGGTTCCAAACACGCAAAGTCGCTAATGTCTCCAGGTGTTCCTAACCTAACGACGACAATGATGCACCACTGCTGGTGCCACCAGACGCAGTGCGACACTCGCAGCAGCGACAATGACGACGCACCCCGTGCCCGTGCTACCAGACGATGTGACGTGGCACACGCAACAGCGAGGACGGCACTACGTCAATAATGCGATGCGACGTGCACAGCAAGGACGGCGATGGTGAGGACATGCTGGAGACTGAGGAGGGAAGCAATGAGGATGAGGGATATTGAGCCTCACTTGAACGAGGGGTGAAAATCACCTTTTGTTTGATAGATATGAGTATTAGAGCTCTTAAGCAGGTGCTCAACTCATGGCGTATGACTGCGTTCATCAAGTATTTCCCTAACTGGTTTCGTTAACGGAGGACAAGTCGCACTTGATGGTAAGCACTCGAGTTCCTGCCCGAGGATGATTATGGTGACAGTGAGAGAATATCCTTTGGGGTTCAATCGAAGCAAAGTGGTAGGTAAATGCAGAGATCTTAGAGCCGCTTTGGAAATGCTTGGAGCGAGTCTGAACACTATGCGGAAAATAATGACCCTGATCTGTACTCATATCAAATACAACTCTTTGGTACTACTCTGTATATGACACTACTAGACCTGCTTCGAAGTTTGGTGGTGACTCCTGAAGTCATACCATGGAATTCATTCAGACCGACTGGGCCTACATATAAGATGCTTGTGGTGAGCATGATGAGTGCCCACAGAATGGCTGAAGTGACACCAACAATTCACCCCCAGAACTACCTCCCTGGTTATCTACCCGATTTGGTTCTGTTTTCGCACACAACCATGCTGTTGAGCTTGAGGCCACACTTTATGGACCCCTTAATAGCTATCTTCATTGCTATTTTCCACTCTCATCTCAATTCATCATCAAACCCCAGGGCCACCTGCTTCCAGGGAAGCAAACACCTTGGGTTGAGGAGGAGGACATTGACCCGGAGGATGTGAAACTTTACCTCACAGATTCGGAGGCCGAGGAAGTCACTGGAGAAATGTCAGGTCCCTGGCCGGCAGCAGCAGTGGCAGGGCCACCAGCAGCAGTGCCACCTACACGTTGGTTTGTAAAAATTGTACAATCAACATTTTTTTTGGCGATTATGGAGCCAATATGTAGATTATGTACATGTCTTGGATTCCGGCATTATTGCAGGACATAATTTAAAATAATCTCATGAGTTGATTGGACCCTCTTTCTATAGTGTGTATACAGCTATTATACAATGTACATACAGCTACTATACCATGTACATACAGTGGAACCTGTCAGCGCATGTGCGTCGTACTATACTAGCTACATCTTCTGTTACCCATGGATCCAGTATTTTGTAGATATACATCACACATAGACTCGGATCATACAATGTTTTTAGATTACAACATGTATGCTATGTTATTTCTACCCGTGACTGGCGGGAGCGGAGCGTGTGCTTGAGCACATGTCGCAGGTGCGGTGGAGATGCCGGGCACAGCAAATGGAGTGCGTCGATGTGGCTGCGTCATCCGATCGATCGTACCTCTTTTTCGTTGAGTTCCTCTCTCTCGCGCTCCTTTTCCATTCTCCCCACCATGGCGACTTCTTGCAACATCGTGGGCATTATCGGCAACTGGCAGGAGCGGAGTGTGTGCGCACGCGCGGTGCGCGGCAGGGCACGGCAAGTGGAGGCAATGGTGCGCGAGTGAGCATGCATGCTCATGCTCATGGGTTGCGGCGTGAGATGAGGGCAGGAGAATGAATTTGAGGACAAGGGGAGGGCAGGGTGATCAGTGACGAGCCTTGGGTGAGGGTGAAGCAAAGTCGAGCCCATGTGAGCGACACGTTGAGGCAAGGCAAGAGGCAAGGAGAGGTGAGCGAAACAAAGGAGAGGCGAGCACCAAGTCTTGAAAACCGTGTGAGTTTTCGTACCCCATGACCCGTGCCCGACTTGCGCTCGCCACTCGAAGTATCCAAGTGTCTGGTATATATGTACATTGTACATTCAGGCAATGTGTACTCTATAATTTTTGGCGTCAATTATCCAAATTATCTGTCATATAATTGTAACAAACATGTACACATGGTCCCTGGCAATTAATGCAGGCACACCAACTTCATACCAGTGTGCTATATGCTAAGTATCCTTCCCGTAATAGGTGAGATATCTCTGCCAGATGTCACGCTTGGCGTCTCCGTTGAACAAATTCTTATTTTATTGCATGCATACGGTATGAATGTGTTTATAATATGGGTTGCGTTAAAAAAAATTGGATTCCGGCAAGTGTACACTATTTGATTTTTGCGTTCCGACGTGTAAATCGGTTAGTGTCTTTGCCAAGGATTTATGGCATGCCAACGTCATTGAACCCTGCAGGTCACTCTCAGAAAGTCTTTCGAGACCATTAAACAAGCGTTCAGTAAGCGGAAAGGTGTGAATTCCTACGGAGCAGAGACAAGGAGTTCCGCCAAGGGAAGGAAATTGCCGGATTTTATAGTTGCAAGAGCAACTGGCAGACAACATGCCGACAAGATCATCCTGGTGATCGAACTGGGGACGGGAAGAGCTGATGTAGAAAAGGCCAGGAAACAACTCTCTGGGTACTTACGGTCTGCCATCAAAAAACACAGCACAAACCCCCTTCACGGGATCTTGATTAGGCAATCCGTGTTCAATATTTACAGCATTTCCAAGGGATCGGAAATGGCGGAGATGGTGGAGAACAAATGGGTGGCGGAGGAACTCTGAGGGTTCCTACTTGACATCGCGAACAATGCAGGAACATAGAGCATGTATTGTAGTACCATTTTGATCGATTCGTCTGACAGGGGCTTGATGAAACTGCTCCGTGCAAATACACTAATGACCGCTGCAATGGTCCTCACCCCATGACAGAGTACGACTACTCTCCCACTGCCTACGAACACTACATCGCCTAGCACTTGGACCTGCGTATCTGGCTGGGTCAATGACACCCTCCAGCAGGTACATGCCTTCTCTGAGTCGTGTCCCTCCGACACCACAATTGCTCATTTTACAACAGGCCCAACAATGCAACAATGACCATACCCCTTGCCACCACAACTAACGGTCCACTGGCTTGTCGCAGCCATCTCAGTTACATACCAGGTTTTACGCCGACTGTCTACCATGACTGCACCCACCCTCGAGGCATGGCACTCATTCCCCATTCTCATTCCATGTCCACACCCTGAGAGTTTATCTATCCATTGCATGGTCATCGACACCACATCTACTCTTAACTGCATGCCATTTCCCGTACACCCGGCACACATATGGACACAATCCTGCTCTACAACTACCACTGCTTATTGATCATTCCCACTGGGACCGCCCACAGCCAAAACCGCCATTGATGAATCTGAGTCCTACTTCAGCAACTCCAGCCCAAACCCAAGACTCCACGCCCAGGGTGAGTGTTTTTAGTTCAAAACACATCCTGAGTACTCCCAGTGATAAAAAGAGTAACGTGGATAAAGTTTGTGGCCAGTTGGATGGGCCAACAGCACCGGTGCGAAAAGAAGCACTGGAGGAGGCAGGGGTATGTCGACAGAGGACATTGGTGATGGCGGCAGCGGAAGCACAGGTGATCCTGCGCTGTGATCCGTGGGCTGCCATCTCTGTGGGCGAGGATCAAGGTCGTCCATCATAACGAGGGTAAAGAAAGTGGAGCGTGTGACTCAATGGTGCGTATCAGGCATACATGAATGGGTCCATGACAGATCACGTCGTGAGTCTAGGGAGGGCTTGCCTGTCCGACGGGCCTGTTTGCTGCATCCCCCTCTCCTTTATATCATTTAGGGAACTTTAGACCAGCTACTATAACAGGCGAAGGGAGTAAGAAAAACCTTTACCCCTACCAATGTCCGACTCGGAGTTGCATAAGCAGCCTTAGACTATAGCCTGAGTGACGAACCTGCCACCCGTCACCAGTCAGAGCACGAAGAATGACCTTTTTTATCTTTTCCCAACTCGCGTTTCTGTGCTGCAAGCAAGGTCTAAGTCGTCGGAGACGACCCCTAGTCTACGACACAGGTAAGTACAAAACCATCGTGCAGCCCCTAAGTGACATTTGTTACTATTGGAATACGACCAAATAATAACAAGCTACACTCGACCTCGTCATGCCGAGTAGTAATAATGACGCAGCCAGATATCTAATCAATAGGATTACATTAGCTATTGATTAGACTAGTATATAACTCGAGCTGTACATTAGGGGACAGTAGTTCTAAGTCTAACTCTTATCCCCCATCTCGTCTGAGGTCTTCACACTTCGCGCTCATCGTACTGCAACAGGTTATGAGCCCCGCGCTCTGACCTTAAACAGACGAGACACTACACTATGTCAAATCAACCACCGGCCCCACTAGGGCCACCACCGCCTCTTCCACCAGGGCCGCCGCCATCGTCATTAAACCCTAATTCCCAAACTACTACCCAGGCGGTAACCCCCTCATCTTCCGCTGCTACAATATCAGTCGCATCCGCTCCTATTTCGGGAAACTTCAATGCCCCTAAGATCGACAAACTCCGCGACGGGAACTGGCTTGCGTGGAAAACTCGCATCGCCACTGTCCTTAAGCGGAAAGAAGCGTATGAAGTAGCCGTCGGCACGGCTGTCAGACCCGCGGACCCTGCCAGTTCAGCTGCAATAGACTGGCGGGCAAAAGATCTTATCGCGCAAGAATTAATCACCACTGCAATCAAGGATGAACAAGTCATCCATGTCTCCGAATGTGAGACTGCAGCTCAGATGTGGGAGGCACTCCGCACCATTCACGAGCCTCATGGACAACAATCAATTTTATCTACCAAGAAAATGCTTTACAGCGCCGAGGCTAAAGAAGACGCTGACATCCCCTCGCATCTCAACAGCATGCGCTTGCTGCGGGAACGTCTTACCCTTTCCGGCCATGTCATTGACGACTTTGAATTCAAGTCCATTCTAGTCGCATCTCTCCCACGCTCGTGGGAAGGGTTTACTACATCCTATCTAGGATATCAAGGAGGAACCCAGGGAAACAGGCAGGCCCAGACGATGACCGTTCAAGAGCTTACGTCGCTCCTGATCGAGGAGTTCAAACGACGCAAGGAGAAGAATGGCTCAGGTGAATTCGCTTACACATCGGGTGGCAGTTACCAAAAGAAGAAACATTGTGCCATATGCGGACGCACGAATCACATAACGGCAGAATGCCGCTTCAAAGGGAAGCCCAAATGTGAAATTTGTGGAAAATTTGGGCACAAAGGTACAGAATGTTGGAAAAACCCCCTCAATAAGGGAGGAGAGGGTAGAGTTGGAAAATTCGGCCGGGGAAACAAGGAACCCGAGACCAAAGGAAAGGCGCGCGCGAACATCACAAAGGATGATTCGGACAGCGATACAGTGAATTTAGAGAAAAGTTTTCTCGCCAATGAAACTATAGCTAGTGATGCGGATATGCAAGAGGCCGAGCAGGCCGGCTTTTCTGCTTATTCGTGGATCACGGATTCGGGTGCTACAACTCATATTTGCGCTCAACGTGACGCATTTACTGAGTACACAGCGCTACCTGAGCGCATAGTAAAGGGACTCGGTGATAACCCTGTCTCGGCACTCGGACAAGGCACTGTAATTATTCACACGTACATCAATAACCGGGCTAAGCGACTTCGGTTAACAAAGACCCTGCATGTACCTGATGCCCGTGAAAATTTACTTTCACTCGGGCGGATTGATCGCGCAGGAGGTCATATCGTCTGTGCCAAAGGCCAGCTAAGTATTTATGACTCTCACAATAATAAGGTCGCCATAGGCCGACTATACAAGAGTCTATACTACCTAGATGTACAAACTGCGGTCATACACACTAGCAATGTGGCAATGAAGATCAAACGATCTTATACCTGGGAAGAATGGCATCGCCGCCTGGGACATATCGGTATCGCTGGACTACGAAAATTACATGGCAAGAATCTAGTCGACGGATTCTCGCTCAGGGACAGCCCGCAGGACTTTCAGTGCGAGGCATGTATCCAATCAAAGATAACAAGGTTACCATTACCAAAAGAGGTTACCCGCCGGCCCCGGGAACCTGGCGAACTAACGCACACGGACGTTTGGGGGCCAGCCCGCGTTCCGTCAACACATGGATATAAATATTATGTTTCGTTCGTTGACGATGCTACACGGCATGTCACAATCAGCTATATGAAAACAAAAGACGAAACGGCTACAAAGGTAAAACAATACCTAGCCTACATAGAAAGACAACAGAACCACGTTCCAAAAACAGTAAGAGCTGATAATGGACGCGAGTATGTCAACAAAGACCTTTGATCTTGGTTTCTTGATCGAGGAATTGAAATACAAACAACGGCACCGTACACGCCCGAACAGAATGGTGTGGCGGAACGATGGAATAGAACTGTCGTAGAATTAGGGAGAGCTATGTTACTTGCCCATGATCTGCCAAATGAGTTGTGGCCTGAGGCAATGAGCCATGCCACCTACATACGAAACCGTGCCTACACGAAAGCATTGCCTGACAGTACGCCATACGAAAAGTGGACGGGAACGCGTCCGGATATCTCGTACATTCAAGAATTCGGACACCCGGTATGGATTCTCAATCAGGAGATTAATCCCTCCAAACTAGGTGCTCAAGCAAAGAAACATATCTTTATTGGCTACAAAGATGGACCAAAAGCGATCAAGTACTACGATATTGAAAAAAAAACAATAAAGGTATCGCGCGAGTACCGCTGGCCATTGACTACTATCGAACATCGGTTTGAGGGGGAGAACGGAGGTACCAAACCTCTGTCCGATGGAAGTAAACGAAACAATCCAGATGACGCTGAAAAAGACAATAATAAGCGTCAGAAGATCGATACGGATCAGCAGGACAATAACAACCTACCTGACTTGATACCAAGCGATTCGGATGACGACGATAACGATCGCCAATCAGCATCCACTGCTGCTGCCGCTGCGTACATGGCATTCACCGAGACGAACATACCCGAAAGAGAACCTAAAACGCTCTCTGAAGCAAAGAGCTCACCCGAATGGCCAGAATGGGAAAAAGCCATTCGTACAGAGCTGGAAACGTTAGAACGGATGGGTACATGGGAGCTTGTGGACGCACCCGAAAACAGAAAACCTGTCACAAACAAATGGGTCTTCGTCAAGAAATACGATAAGGACGGAAACTTACAAAAGTATAAAGCACGTCTAGTTGCTAGAGGATTCAGTCAAATCCCTGGCATGGATTATAATGAGACGTACTCACCTGTCGTCCGACTCGAGACTATACGAGCAATACTTGCACTCGCTGTAGCCGAGGACTGGGAGATTCAGCAAATGGACGTGAAGGGAGCTTACCTAAACGGGAAGCTCAAAGAGGAAATATACATGAATCAGCCCGAAGGCTTTGGCGATGCCACATCGCGGCTGTGCCGGCTAGTAAAGACACTTTATGGACTTAAGCAGTCCGGCCGCGAATGGAACGAAGAGCTAGACGGCAAGCTCAGTGCAATAAAATTCAGCCGATTGCGCTCAGACCCGTGTGTCTACATACGACGAACGGGAACTGTAATTGAGATCATCACCGTATGGGTTGATGACCTCCTACTTTTCACGAACAGCAAAGGTCAAATGGATATATTAAAGAATGACCTAAAAGGGTTATTTGATATTACCGATCTAGGCGAGCCGAACAAACTAGTTGGCCTCGAGTTCACACGCGACCGAGAATGCGGGACACTGTCTATACGACAAACACAATATATTGAAAGCATACTGGAAAAGTACGGTATGCATAACGCCAATCCAGTATCTACCCCGCTCGATCCAAACATAAAACTCGAGCCGCAAGACAAAGACACACAGCCACAATCCCAAGAAGGGAACTACGCGTCGCTAACGGGATCACTGATGTACACGTCGGTTTGTAAAAATTGTACAACCAACATTTTTTTTGGCGATTATGGAGCCAATATGTAGATTATGTACATGTCTTGGATTCCGGCATTATTGCAGGACATAATTTAAAATAATCTCATGAGTTGATTGGACCCTCTTTCTATAGTGTGTATACAGCTATTATACAATGTACATACAGCTACTATACCATGTACATACAGTGGAACCTGTCAGCGCATGTGCGTCGTACTATACGGGCTACATCTTCTGTTACCCATGGATCCAGTATTTTGTAGATATACATCACACATAGACTCGGATCATACAATGTTTTTAGATTACAACATGTATGCTATGTTATTTCTACCCGTGACTGGCGGGAGCGGAGCGTGTGCTTGAGCACATGTCGCAGGTGCGGTGGAGATGCCGGGCACAGCAAATGGAGTGCGTCGATGTGGCTGCATCATCCGATCGATCGTACCTCTTTTTCGTTGAGTTCCTCTCTCTCGCGCTCCTTTTCCATTCTCCCCACCATGGCGACTTCTTGCAACGTCGTGGGCATTATCGGCAACTGGCAGGAGCAGAGTGTGTGCGCACGCGCGGTGCGCGGCAGGGCACGGCAAGTGGAGGCAATGGTGCGCGAGTGAGCATGCATGCTCATGCTCATGGGTTGCGGCGCGAGATGAGGGCAGGAGAATGAATTTGAGGACGAGGGGAGGGCAGGGTGATCAGTGACGAGCCTTGGGTGAGGGTGAAGCAAAGCCGAGCCCGTGTGAGCGACACGTTGAGGCAAGGCAAGAGGCAAGGAGAGGTGAGCGAAACAAAGGAGAGGCGAGCACCAAGTCTTGAAAACCGTGTGAGTTTTCGTACGCCATGACCCGTGCCCGACTTGCGCTCGCCACTCGAAGTATCCAAGTGTCTGGTATATACATTGTACATTCAGGCAATGTGTACTCTATAATTTTTGGTGTCAATTATCCAAATTATCTGTCATATAATTGTAACAAACATGTACACATGGTCCCTGGCAATTAATGCAGGCACACCAACTCCATACCAGTGTGCTATATGCTAAGTATCCTTCCCGTAATAGGTGAGATATCTCTGCTGGATGTCACGCTTGGCGTCTCCATTGAACAAATTCTTATTTTATTGCATGCATACGGTATGAATGTGTTTATAATATGGGTTGCGTTAAAAATTTTTGGATTCCGGCAAGTGTACACTATTTGATTTTTGCGTTCCGACGTGTATGCCGCAATAGGCACACGTCCCGATATAGCATACGCCATGAACAAACTCTGTTCGTTCAATAGTAATCCAAGTTTGACCCATTGGACGGCCGCGAAACGGATACTACGATATCTGAGTGGTACGAAACAAATGGGAATCACCTATGCTAAGAACAGACATAAAAATGAGTTTTACGGCTATGCAGATGCGAGTTTCGCAAGTAACAGCGACCTAACGTCGACTAGTGGCAACGTGTTTATACTAAATGGAGGTGCAATCACGTGGTCCTCAAAGAAGGAAACTACGACGGCGCTGTCCACAGCTGAAGCAGAATTCTCGTCAATGGCGAGAGCAGGAAAAGATATCATTTGGCTCAGAAACCTATACAGTGAAATAGGATATGAACCGAAAAACGCGACCATACTCTACGGCGACAACAAGTCCGCCATCTCTATCGCGACCAACGCTCAATTTCATAAGTGTGCGAAATATTTTGACTTATCTAATCTCTTCATGAGAGAGAGAATCAAAATAGGATGGATCACACTGATCTACTGTCGGACGGATGATATGACCGCCGACATACTAACTAAGGTTCTACCACGAGCTAAACACTTACAACACTCCAAAGGACTCGGCCTACGTTAGGCTTGAGGGGGAGTATTGGAATACGACCAAATAATAACAAGCTACACTCGACCTCGTCATGCCGAGTAGTAATAATGACGCAGCCAGATATCTAATCAATAGGATTACATTAGCTATTGATTAGACTAGTATATAACTCGAGCTGTACATTAGGGGACAGTAGTTCTAAGTCTAACTCTTATCCCCCATCTCGTCTGAGGTCTTCACACTTCGCGCTCATCGTACTGCAACAGTTACGTTTGGCCAGCGAGCACCACGAGCACTCAGTGTATACTTCCAGCAGAACTCATTTTCGACATTCTCTCCTACACAAACCCTCGAGATATCATCCGATGGCGAACGGTAAGCCTGCTTGTTGTTTGCTGGAAAAAAAAAAACACCTTCCCTTTCCCATTCCCTTTCCCGCAGGTGTCCAAGTGGTTCCGTGCCATCACTCACGATCCTGCGATGTGGAATATCCTGTATGGAAATGCACCCTTTGTTCGTCCACCTGGACCGTTTCCCTCTCAATCTACCGCGTCTCTCGAGCGCTCGCTCGTGCGGTCAGCGCGATTGGCGCAGTCATGGACCACACCGTCTCTCCAAATTGTGTCACACGTCGTTATCCCATACTATGGCCAGCCCCCAGGAGATCTCGATGATGTCGACCTTGTCTGTGGGAGGTGGTTCACCGTGTGTCAATCGAAGCGGCGGATCGTATTGTATGACATCAGTCCCAATCGGAATCCCAAGACGCGTGTGCCACAGATTTTATGGGAAAAGGAAGAGGGGATACATGACTGGACTTCGTGTCCAGTAATATCCGAGGACGGGAACTTGATCATCCATGTAATGTTGTGCGAGCAGTATTCCCAACTTCAGCTCAAGTGGTACGTCTCTATCTTGTCGTTATCGCCGGATACTTCTTATACGCCAAACCCCATAGGAAGTTTATAGAGTTTCGTATCAATGGCGAGTCTGGCTTGTTGTGCGACACTATCCCCATAAATATTTCTGAATATGGGGTTTTGGACACTCCATATATCGCCGGTCGATTGAAACAGTCACCATTCTTGTCTATTCACCCTCTGCACATGGTGTTTGATACTCGAACTCGCCTTTTCCATGAATTCCCTGAGTTCCGCATCGCATTGGTACGCTACAATATTGCAGGGTGCTCTATGGCTCATTGGTTGCCAGGAAGAAACACGGCGCGAGATCGGTGACAGGCTAAGACTGCAGAAGCGCACCATGCGCACAAATACACACATTTTCTGCGCTTTCCCCTATTTAGTCATGCCTCAGGGGAGAAATCGGTGTATGACGCTCATACAAGCCTTTACTGCCCCTGATGATCCGCCCTTGGGTGAAAACAAAGGTGGTGTTCTCCGCCTCTCCCACGAGGGAATCTTGTTCCACAGGGCCCCCCGCATTGTCATACGAAACTCAATTGTTGACCCCGTCTCTGGGTCCATAGGTGTCAGGTTTTTGGATCGATCATGGGATCGCCACACCGGTTTGCACCCCGAGTGCATCGACGTGACACTACACCACCCATCTCCAGTCGATGTGTCGCCGATCACCTTCCATTGGCACACTGTCGTCACAAGAGTGAATGAACCACTTTGTCCAGACTTCTGGTGCAGAAGCGTTTTTTGGGATTCGTTTGCTGACGGATATGCAAGGGGCTTGTTTACGCATCGTTGCGATCATTCAACCCGTCCCGACGTGGCCATCTGCCATGAAAAGCGGAGCGCAATCGTCAAATTCACCATCGACGCTACCGGAGATTACTGCGTAGCCACTTTGTGTCGATTCTTCTTTCCGTTGCCAGCGGAATGGGAGCGCCACCGCTGCTCGAGAGGGTTTCCCGATAATTACCGGCGTTGCTGGCGGATACACTTTGATTGTATCCGAGGGAAAGCATGGCACATTCGGGTAATGGGAAAGGACGATCTGCTTCTGGATGTCCTAGACGTTGAATAGGTCGCTAGTTCATAACACGACTCGGACGGTGGACCTGGGTAATGATAACTTCAGATCATCATCATCATTCATGGCATCGGGCATTAGCAGAGCCTGAGTTCCCGCTCCGAGTGCCTACTACATTGAAATCACTGCCGATTCCTCAGACTGTACCCTCCGAGACGTACATCTGTCTCCTTACTTGTTTAACGGAGCTCAGACAAACAAGATTCATTTCTACGGCTGTGAGGCTGAGCAAGAGCGTGTTGGACACGTTTGAGGACCGACGCAGTCGCGATGGTAGTGTTGCAGGATTCAGGCGCCGCCGCCGCCGCCCTCCACGCGAGTCATCGTCTTTGAGTGTGTTCATTCGGACGACCACGCGCAATCTTCCATCGAGAGTTTGGAAGCCATGGCGGGTCGGTGCATATCCCAGTGACATACAGACCCGGTCTTGGAAGGGCTGGGAAACAAGTTTTGCTGGAAACGTTCGAGGACCGACATGGTCGCGGTGGTCGTGTTGCAGATGTTCCACGCCATCGTCTTGCCAAGGGTGCGTTCATGACGACCACGCAATCCTCCATCGGTGTTTGGAAGCCATGGCAGGTCGGTGCATATCCCAATGACGTGACACAGACCACGCGAGCATCCTTTCAACAAATATTCACGAACGAATTTGTACGTTCCGAGTCCCATGTCTCATTTTCATCCTTTGCAAACGGACACGAATCGAGGTCGTCCGACGTGACCCGACATCTAGATTTGCTTACACCATGGATGGGTCGTTTATCTGTGAACGCGTCCAACGTGGCCGTGTTGTCACTCGGTTCAGGGGACGACGTCAGCAGCACGGGGGGCTGAGCCCTACGATCAAGCACGTCTGGGTTTGTGCGACCGGGCGTCAACGAGCCATGCACCCACGACGGGGGGTTGACGTTTCAAACGTTCATCTCTTGACCCTGTATGATTTTTATATAGAGAGGTATTGAAGCAGAACATGCCGCGACGTCGCCGTGGAAAGGAGGGGCTTCGGTAACTCTGGATTTGCTGTCGCACCAAGTGGAACGCTGAATCGCTGACCCTGGATGATGTGCATCAGATCGAGTTCTGTCGGCCCGCTCTGTGTGGAAAAAGAACTCGATTATCAGATCGTAGCTCTGCGGCCCCCCAAAGCCAAAAAAAAAATCCTCGTGATTCGGACGAATGCCGACGAGTTAGGACGATTAGCAAAAAGGTAATATGCACCGTAACTCTGGCACACATTTTGCACATATGTAGAGCGATATCTACCCATTCGATTACCATAAGTAATACCTACAGATCATTTTTCATCATTGCGGCACAACTTGAAAGCACGTGAGCTTGATGAGAAACATGCTGCCTTTTTGGGTGATCGAGGGTTTCGTCTTCCGCCTCTTCGCCTCATTACTAGGCCTGGTCACTGGCAGTCTAGAGCACGAAGAATGCCATTTTTCTTCTTTTCCCGTCTGGCGTTTCTGTGCTGCAATCAAGGTTCAAGTCATCGGAGACGGCCCCTAATCTACGATGCAAGTACAGTAGACTCGCTCGTAACGTATAGGGTACTAGTGTATATTTCTCATAATGTATGGATTTCGAATGGCTCCCATCGTGGGATGCAGGGAAAATGACGATATACAGTCGAACGTATAACGTATAGGTTGGACAGGTGAAATATACACTATGAGATTCCATTTTAGCGGGGCCGAGACAGTGGCGAGACCCAGAGGTACAGCACAGGCTACTGAAGCTGTCGAGAAGCTTGCGTCGGCAGCTTGCACGCGATCAGGTCTCGTTCTCAAGCTTTCCGTTCCGATGCCTCCCCAGCTCGAAGCACTTGAGGAGGACTTAAGGGGGTCCTCAAGGACAGGAATCGCATCTTCGGCACACTGCTTTCCGTAACGAGCTCCTCGATCCTCTCGAGGAGCGAGAAAATCTAGATATAGAGGCGGAGACATTTGGTGATGATGCAGCAGTCATTGCGGAGGTTCGTCGACGGGAGGCGGTTCGGAACGGAGATGCTATTGAGGTGGACTCGGATGACGAAGATGATCCTGACGACGAGGCTAAGCCAGCGGCAACATCCGAACTGGTTGCACTGGTGGAGAAGCTTGAGGCCGAATATTTATCACGCATAGCCTGAGGTTGCGCATAGGCGCAGATTCTTCACCTGACTTTCTTCATCACCTTCGTGCATTCCGGGCTGAGCTTTGTCGTGACCAGATGAAAAACGCGAAACAGACGACATTGATTAGCCAGGGTTTTGTGAAACGTAGTTCTTTTCGACTTCACTTCGAACGCGTGTTGCCATTTCCTAATTAGCATCGACCCCTATCATTGTGGGAAGTTTTTGCTCTTGTATATATCTCGAAACGTATTAGGATTGACTAGCTCCCGCCAGTATACGTTACGAGCAAGTCTACTGTAAGTACGAAACCATTCACCCACCACCGTGCAGCCCCTAACAAGTTTGTCGCGTCGAGCAGCGAGCACCACTGCGAGCACTCAGTGCATATTTCCCGCAGATCTCATTTTCGACATTCTCTCCTACACAAACCCTCGGGACATCATCCGATGGCGAACGGTAAGCCTGTTTGTTGTTCGCTGAAAAAAAAAAAAAAAAAAAACACCTTCCCATTCCCCTTTCCCGCAGGTTTCGAAATGGTTCCGTGCCATCACTCACCTGCGATGTGGAATATCCTGTACGCCAAAGCACCCTTTGTTCGTCCGCCTGGACCGTTTCCCTCTCAATCTACTGCGTCTCTCCAGCGCTCGCTCGTGCGGTCGGCGCGATTGGCGCAGTCATGGACCACGCCGTCTCTCCGAATTGTGTCGCACGTCGTTATCCCATTCTATGGCCAGTCCCCACTGGCAATAGATCCCGATGAGGTTGACCTTGTCTGTGGGAGGTGGTTCATCGTGTGTCAAGCGGAGCGGCGGATCGTATTGTATGACGTCAATCCCAATCCAAAGACACGTGTGCCACAGGTTTTATGGGAAGAGGAAGAGTGGATACATTACTGGACTTCGTGTTCAATGATATCTCAGGACGGGAACTTGATCATGTACGTCATGTTGGGCGCCGAGTATTCCGAACAGCCTGGCAAGTGGTACGTCTCTACCATGTCGTCACCAGATACTTCTTATGCGTCAAACCCCATAGGAAGTTTATAGAGTTTCCGTATCCATGGCGAGTCTGGCTTGCTGTGCGGCGTCGTCCTCATGAATGTTCCTGTACGTTGGTATGTGGGAGGCCCTCTCAAGCTGCGTATCTTTCATGAACATACACCATTCTTGTTTATTCGCCCTCTGTACCAGTTGGGCGAGCCTGCTCTATCTCTGGCTATGGTGTTCGACACTCGAACTCGCCTTTTCCACGAATTCCCCGAGTTCCGCATCGCACTGGTGCGCTACGATGAACTGAATATAGCAGGGTGTTCTATGGCTCATTGTTTGGCAGGAAGAAACACGGCACGAGATCAATGACAGTCGAATACACCAAGTGCCGAATCGCATCATGTGCACAAAGACACACGTTTTCCGCGCTTTCCCTTGCAAGCCTCGGGGGAGAAATCAGTATACTATGGCACTCATACAAGCCTTTACCGCCCCTGATGACGACCCACCTTTGGGTGAACACAAAGGTGACGTTCTCCGCCTCTCTCACGAGGGAATCGTGGTCCACGGGGCCCCCTGCACTGTCATACGAAACTCGGTTGTTAACCCCCGTCGCTGGGTCCATAGGCGTCCGGTTTCTGGATCGAACATGGGATGACTTCCGTGACATCGATGACTACCTCCACCTGGAGTGCATCGACGTGACGCTTCACGAGCCGTCTCCAGCCAACGTGTCGCCGATCACCGTCCGTCGGCACACGCCGTCATCACCAGATTGAACGAGCCAATTTGTCAACAACCCCGGTGCGGCCCCATTTTTCGGGATTCGTTGGCGGACGGGTATGCAAGGGGCTTGTTTACATATCGTTGCGATCACGAAGCCGATCGCGACACGGCCGTCTGTACGACGCGGAACGCGATCGTCAAATTGACGATCGACGCTACCCGAGATTGCCGTGTAGCCACTTTGTGCCGGTTCTTGTTTCCACTGCCAGCGGAATGGGTGCGCCACTGCTGCTCGAGAGGGTTTCCCGTCGATTATTACCAACGTCCCTGGAAGGTATGTTTTGACTGTGTCCGAGGGAAAGCATGGCATATTCGCCGGGTAAAGGGAAAGGAGGATCTGCTTCTGGACGTCCTAGACGTTGCTAGTCCGTAACATAGCCGTTTGTACGACCGCATCTGGTATTTTCACCATGGCACAAAGCACATGAGCATATGTTGATGAGAAACATCCATTTTAGGGGGGGAATGTGAGAAGGTTTTTTTTTCTCTTGGCTTATACAAGCTATTACGGGTCCTCGCTTTCGACGAAACAGAAAGATGGTCCATAAAAGATGGGGTAACGATCGTGCGTACAATCAAATCAAACAAGCGTCCTGAAAGCACAATGTGGCTAAAACGTCCACGAGAGTAAGAACAACATTGCGGAGCAGCGTCCAAAGTGTCCGTGTGGTACAAATGCGAGGAGAGAACGACAGACGAGGAAGAGAATAGATCACAACAATACGTGTATGTGAGATAACGATACGCGTACATGTCAGGACGTGAGCGCCCGGTCGTCGTGAGCGACATGTAAAACAGCGAATGTGTGTCCGACGGCCAAGCGTTTACGAAATGTCCCCGGTGGGATGCGCGACTGAACCAGACTGTGTCCCCGACCGTGCCAACGGGCTCGGTCGCACGGGTGCCGCTGCACTCAACCCTGCCGCCTCCAACAGCAACACATTCGATGCATTCGACACCGTTCTCGAATGCACGCCCGCCTCGGAGTCGACCATGCTCCCGCGATGGACCGAGGACACGGAGTGATGGGAGAAATGGACCGCCGAGGACGAGGGGCCCATCACGTCGTCCACGATCCGGCTCAGGTCGAGATCGTTGGCGAGGGGATCCATGAGCCGGGTGCCTTCATTGGGTGGGGGCCACGGGTCATCTCTGAACGTCGATCCGGCCACGGACCAGCGCGAGTGCGTGTGTGGGGGCGTCCCTGGTGTCGGCATGGACGCGTGGTCGTGGTCGGCGTACCTGAGGGGTGGGCGGGCGAGATCGACGTCGTCGAGGTCCTCGCCGTCGAGCAAGGTCGCTCTGGAGCGTTCCTGTTTTCGTTTGAGGGTGAGCGCGTTTAGAATGTCGAGTCTCTTGAACTGTTTTCGACGGGCGCAAAAGGCGAGGGAGAGAAGGAGGACGATGAGGGCTGTTCCGCCTGCTGCGGAGGCGGCGATGATGGCGGTGCGGTCGCTCGAGGAGGGGGAGGATACTTGGGGTATCGTGCTTGGAATCATGGTTTGGGTCTGTCAAGGAGATGTGTGGGCGGGGGATGCGGTCGGGGGGGTGGGACGTACGAGTATTGTGGATCCATTGAAGTAGGTGGTGTATGCCGATGTGATGGTCGTTGGGGTTCCCCGTTGCGATGATGGTGGTGTGGGAGGGTCTGTGGTGCTTGCAGGTGGCGCAGATGAGGATGACAAGGCTGTGGATGATGTGGAAGGCGAAAGAGTGGATGAAGTGGGTGCCTGAGAGGTTGTATTCGTGCTGGACTGTGACGTGAACTGTGATGTGCTACGGGAATGTATGAGACGGGCATCATTGAAAGAGAGGCGCAAGCATCACCTTGTCGTTTCGGTTGAGCTCGAGGTGGTGGTGGGGTCCGCAGATGTCGATGACGGAGAAAAGGTCGCGCTCGTGGAGAGTCCCGACGTCGCAGATGTCAACTATGGAAGTCAGCGCGTGGTTCCTTGCAGACGAGGATGCTACTTGCAGGTATGTCGGTAGTGGTCACATTAGGCGAGGTGGTCGCAAGCGTTGAAATTAACTGACGTTCACGGGGCATGTAACGGAGCAAAAGCGTCGAAAAAAAGGGCCAGGGGCCGTCAAGGACAATGGTGGAGCTGCGCCGCCAGCTGGGTTCGCCCGAAATATCCACGCCTTGTACTTCCATGGCCAAGGTCGCGAAGCCCCCCGAGCGCGCGCGATCATCGTCGCAGGGCCTGAAGCGGCGACGGACGCTCCGCCGCGTCGTGTTCTGTCTCGCGTGCGCGCCCGTCGTCGTCCTCTTTGCCGTCCTCTGCCAGGGAATCCCCCCCGCCTACGACGACGTCCGCTCGTTCGAACAACGCCTCCCCCAGCACTCCGTCGCCGCCCTCACCCGCTCACATGGCCGTCCTCCCCGCTACCTCAGATTCCCCGGCCACCTCTGGGGACACGGCCTCAACAACATCCTCCAGGAAGCGTGTGTATCCCCTCTCCTCCCCGCCCCCTCGTGCTCACCGCCCCGCCAGCCTGCTCATGTCCTACCTCGCCTACGTCTCCAACGTCTCCTTTGTCTTTGAGGACTACACCTGGTCACACACACCCCTCTCGTGGTCGCTCCACGGCCTTGCCCTCCGTCCGACACGCATACCCATCAACGCCATCATATCCGGCCCAACCGCAGGCGGCCCCATGCCCGACACGTCCCCCCTCGCCGTCAGCGCCGAATTCTACGACCACGTCTGCGCCACCCCAGACACCACCCCGTACCTCCTCAGCTCCGAGGACGCCCCACGCGACGCAGACGGCGCCGTCCTCATCGACTGGTGGCGATCCCAACTCGCCCACGTCGACGCACAATGCATCGAGGTCGACTCTTCGCCGGGCCACGACCTCTTTGATCGCTTGTAAGCCCCCTCCGTTCCGCCCGTCCCACACTCACCCACCCCACCCAGCCTCTTTGGCAGCCCACGCGTCCTCTCCCTCTTCGACACCCTCGTCGCCTCCCCCATCCTCGCCGACTTTGTATGGTCCCCCCTCGTCCAAGCAGCCGTCGCCCGCAACTTTGCCCTCTTCCAACCCCGCTCCGCCAAAGCCATCTTTTCCTCCGACATCGCCGCCACCCTCCCCGCCCTCGTCGCCGTCCACCTCCGTCGCGGCGACTTTGTCCGCCACTGCCCCAACCTCGCCAAATGGGGCGCCGACTACATGGGCATCAACCAACACCCGTCCCTCCCCGACCGCTTCGACCCCCGCCCGCTCGCCAACGACACGACCGCCCGCGACGCGTACTACCTCGCGCACTGCCTCCCCACCACCGCGCAGCTCGTCGCGCGGCTCCACGAGATCAGGGCGCAGCACCCCGCCCTGAGACGCGTGTACGTGCTCTCCAACGAGTGGGCCTGGGCCCTCGACAAGCTCAAGGGTGCGCTCCTCAAGGACGGGTGGTCCGACGTCGTCAGCACCGTCGACCTCTCGCTGGACGCCGCGCAGTATTACGTCTCGATGGCGGTCGACATGGCCATTGCAGAGAGAGCAGAGGTATTCGTCGGGAATGGCGTACGTACCCTCCCTCCCTCTTCTCGTGTCTCTTCGTGCTCACATCACGACAGTTTTCGAGTCTGTCGTCCAACGTGGTCATGTTGCGATTGGCCAAGGGCATGGACCCGTCTAGCAATCGGTTCTTGTAGATGGACATATGCATATGGATTCTTTCATGGACGCGCTGGCGCGCTTTCGGGTGGTCCCACCGCCTATTTATATCCTAGTACGACTTGCTAGCGTGTCGATCTACTTTCATTCAGTAATTGTAGCGCGTGCAATAATTCATGTAGAAACGTCCCCTCGACAGCATGGTAACAGGTAGTACACGGACGCGAGAAAAAGAAAAATGCGACAAGAAAAAAAAAGACCTCGTGCTTCTTTAACCCGAACCGATACCCCACACCTCGAGCCCGACGCACTCAAACGACACGTCCGCCTTGGCCCTGACAACCCCATTCCGCTCCGCGCTCGCATGCGGCACGGCGGCACACAAGGGCGGGTTCCCAAACGTCGGACACGCCGCTGACGAGCCGTCCAAGAGGGACGCGTCGAGGTAGAGTCCATAATGTCCGTCCCTGGATCGTCGTCTCGAGTGAGTCCCATCGCCCCAAAAACAACGGGAGTGAAGGGACACGCACCCACCACCAAACGAGATAAACCCCGGTTCGCACAGAGCCACGTACTCGTTCACGCCAGTCCATGCATACACGTCCAACCGTCCCTGTCGTCCCCCAACTACCGGGGAATGATACCGCCACAGAAACCTATCGCGCGCACGTCAGTTATGATACCACGCACGACGAAAAATGAATGACTGACGACTCGCCGGATCCATAATACCCCCCCTTTTCCAACCGAACCCCCTCGCTCAGCCATGCCCCAAACACGGCGTCGCCCGCGTCCTTGAGGACCAACAAGCCACCCTTGGGCGGGTTCGGGTGCGCGCGCGAGGGTACTCGCGGCTCACACCGCGAATAGAGCGTGTTGAGCGAGATGCCGTGTTGGTCGAGCGAGTACAGCAACGTCCAATGTCGTGGGAGCTTGGTCAGCGCTGGTAGATGCGGGCGGATCTGCACACACAACGTCAGCGTCGCCCAAAGAGTCCAACACCGAAACTGGAAACGAGACGCGCACCAGATCAGCCATCTCCTCGTTCAACACCCTTCGCGGTCCCCTCCCGTCTTCCAACGAGTATCACCCCCTTTCCCCGCCCCGCGTGCGCCGTCATCTCCGTCCCCGTCCCGCCGCCGATCCCCAACCCAACGGGGTCCACCAACCCCAGTTTCTCCTCCTGCTCGAGCGCGTCAGAGAACCCCCGATCCCACGCGCGATCGCCCGCGAACCCAGGGGCACCCGTCGGCGGAATATACGGCGTTGCGCTAAAAGGCGATCCATGCGTGAGCGCCGGGCTCGAAAACCCATGAAACCGCGCGATCGTGTTCGGTGCGGACGACGAGGATCCGGCCGTCGGAGGCGCGGGCGCCGTCGAGCGCGGACGGCCCGAGGGTAACAAGGACACCAGACTCGACGAGAGGCGCGAGAGCGTGGCGTGTGCTGGGTACGTCCCAGCCAATGTCGGCGTGGAAGCGCCGAGTGGGGGCGAGGACGGGGGAAGGGACGTGGTCGAGCCCGTCGGGGAGGATCGCGAGGGGGGGGAGGCGCTCCCGCTCAGACGCGGTGGGAGCGGGAGCCGTGATCGCGAGGGACTCGTTGGCGCGACCCGGATGCTCCCCCTGCGCTCGACCCGGACCAGTTTTGGATGGGCCATCTCAGAGGCGAGCGCCTCTGCCAGCGCATCGTCCGTGGACAAGGGCACGGATATCGACATCGGGTGTGGAGACGCGGTCGAGAGCGGGGTAGGGTCAGGGTCCAGGGCCGCGGTGCAGCGGGTATCGAGAAAGTACATGGGGTCGTCTTGGTGTTGCAGCAGCTCGTCGAGCACCTCTCTCTTCTGACGATCCGCAGCCGTCTTGGCGCTCGCCGTGAACTGGTCAAAGTAGATGAGACTGTGGTTGCCCGGGCCCGAAGAGACACGACGGGGCTGGGCGGTGCGATCGGCGTCGTGGGTCAGAGGGTCTTGGGACGGCGGGACGGACACAAAGGCGCCAAATTCCGAGTCTGAAGAGCCTTGGGTCGTCCCGCGCGAACGCGCAGCGGGGCGGACGGGCGGTGGCTCCTCTTTGCTCGTGAGGGTGGGGGTGGCAGGTGGCGTGGCGGGCGAGAAGAGCGTCGCGAACCGGTCTATATCTGCTTCGCTCAATGCGGGGGTATCCGGATCCTGGGGCCGGAGTGGTTTTGGAGCGAGGATGGCATGGGCGGGCATGGCGGGCTCGCGGCGGTGGTCGTCGTGTCTGCTTGGAGGGACTTAGAGGCGGTGGACGAGCGTGCGAGGGGACGTACATGTTTCTATGACACACGCGCAGGTCGCGTGTAGGTATACACCTCACTACTGATGGTAGGATGGATGCGGCACCGTCGCATCCAGAGCCAACACGATGTGTGATCGAAACAAGACGACCCCCTCTCGTGCACAGCCACATCATATTATGCGTCGTCACTAGTTACGCGATGCGGTAGGGTGGGCACGCACGACATCTTTATCTACCATCACGGCTGGCCACTTGCGAATCCCGACTCTGATACACGATTTCCCCTGCAGTACGACCCTCACCCGTGAAGGTTTCGTAGACGACCGCTCGTTGACTCATTGTGACTCCATCACTGCCTGGCAGGCTACGTACACTGCAGTACTACCCACCAAGATCTCAAGATCGCAATGATGCTGTTTACTAGTGACCAGAACCCAGGGTGCTGTATAGGCAGCGGGTAGTATCACATTGCTGGCTATTTACCCAGCTACAAATAAAAGCCGAGAATAAGCCCAACTTGGATGAACCCGTTCAGGCTGGTGGTGTCAATGAATAGGCTGGTGGTACCGGCGAACAAGGTGGAGGCGGGTCGACGAGCTCGTCCGAGTCGACTCGAGAGGCATGACCGTCAACATCATGACGTACGACCTCAGGCTGTGCTACAGCAGCATCCAACGACGTCCTCGATCTGCGATCGTTCCTGAAAGGCAGATGGATCGTTTCCGTAGCCTGGGATGGTTGGCTCATCACTCGTGGGGGCTCTTGTGCTAACCTGTCACACTCCGGTATGAACAAACCACGCAACACTCACCTTCGATAGGCGCCAAACGCGACATGACGACCCGCTCCCGGAGGCGCCCATGCTCCCGAGCAACCGCACCCGCTCGCGTCGCAACCAATATCCATGCAATGACGGGCTCGAGCCCTGAACCCAGCTGTGCCTGCACCACCGGACGCGGCTCAACGCGGGACGAACGGGTCGTTGGAAACACCGATGCGCACCCGTACTTCTCTTTGCTCTCTTCTCGCGCAACACAACGCACATGATCAATGAAAGCACGAACAAGGTGGGAATGCTGGCACCGAAAACCGTGTCAAAGGTGGACGGGGAGGTGGACGGGGAGCCCGGGGTGGATTGACGCGCCTGCCAGCGGTGGACATTGGGAGGTGCGCAGTGTGCGGATTTTCGGGTCTGGAGTTCGTTGTTGGATGTTAAAACCTTGGACAGACTGGGATGAAGAGAGGGACGTCCTTACCAGATAGCTGGCATGGATGTGCACTCTGATGGACTCGGAGGTTCGAGGCGTAGGTGGGTTTGTGAAGGACTCACTGTCTACGAGGATTGCAATATCCTGTGTGCGACCAGTGCGGCAGTTTCGAGGACGGGCGCCGAGACTGAAGCCTCATTTCGACACGCGACACCTGTCATAGTACCAAGTAGGCCTCAGCCTGACACCCGTTGAACAGCGCATGGAGCTCAAGTACAGTAATCCCGCTACGGTAGGCCTTACCGTAATGGGTTTCTGAGGGCCATTAGTAACTGACACGTGGGCCACGTGTTCGAGTTCCTCCGGGTCAACACATTCTGTCACACTCATAGCTCGTACAAAATCAAAATCCGCCCATATCGTACACCAAACTACCTCGTCCGGCTTAGTTCACCGCTACCAGCATATTTCAACCATATCTACGAGGTGCGGTAGAAAGTGAGCATTCATTCACGACAAAGAGGCAGTAGATGCTTGAGAGCTTACCGTTTACTTAGTAATGCCATGAGCATCCCACACGTGTTCGCAACCGGGGCGAGTGCAAGGCTGTGCGGACGACTTTCCCTGAAATGACGGGCAAACTGTGCACTTTGTGCATGCGCCAGGTCCCCGGGGTTGGGTGTCTGGTGCGCTGTCACCAGATTTAGTCGCCATTGTGATCGAGGTATGAAGAGACTCGAGAAGAGTGAGGTTTAGAGACTAGTGGTTAAACAGCAAGCAGGCAGGTCGATGTTGATATATAATAGAGCGTCGAGCAGGGAAGGCAGAGGATCTGTCGTTGCAACCCGACCGAGGAAATACTAAGTTGCTATGTACTGTCCCTTATCTAACCCTGTTCGTATTCGGCTGACTCCCTTCCTACGCATTACTCAGTGTTCACACCTTATCAATCGTGGCGCCTGAACATGAGGCAGGCTTTTGCAATCTGGTACACTGATGATCAGAAATAACATCTTCACGCGCCACACGACGCACATGATCAACGAAAGCAAAAACAAGGTGGGAATGCTGGCACTGAAAACTGTGTCAAAGGTGGACGAGGAGGAGGAGCCTGAGATGGATTGACGTGCCTGCCAGCAGTGGACGTTGGGAGGTGCGTGCACGGATTTGGGTCTTGGGTTCATTGTTGGATGTTAAAACCATGGACGGACCGGGATGAAGAGAGGGACGTCCTTACCGAATAGCTGGCGTGGATGTGCACTCTGGTGGGGGTTCGAGACGTAGGTGGGCTGGTGAAAGACTCATCTACGAAGATTGTGATATCCTGTGTGCAACAGGTGCAGTTTTGAGGACGAGCACCGAGACTGTTCCATTTCGACACGCGACACCTGTCATAGTACCAAGTAGGCTTCAGGCTGATACCCGTTGAACAGTACATGGAGCTCAAGTACAGTAATCCCGCTACGGTAGGCCTTACCGCCTACATTTATGTCCGAGTCAACACATTCTGTCACACTCATAGCTCGTACAAAATCAAAATCCGCCCATATCGTACACCAAACTACCTCGTCCAGCTTAGTTCACCGCTACCAGCATCTTTCAACCATATCTACGAGGTGCGGTAGAAAGTGAGCATTCATTCACGACAAAGAGGCAGTAGATGCTTGAGAGCTTACCATTTACTTAGTAACGCCATGAGCATCCCACACGTGTTCGCAACCGACGCGAGTGCAAGCCTTGGCCGCGTCTCCCTGAAATGAGGGGCAAACTGTGCACGAAGTGCATTTACCAGCTGCCATTGTGATCGAGGTATGAAGAGTGAGAAGAGTGAGGTTTAAAGACTAGTGACCGAACAGCAAGCAGGTAAGTTGATGTTGATAATAGAGCGTCAAGCAGAGAAGACAGGAGGAAGTGTCGTTGCAACTCAACCGAGGAAATACCAAGTTGCTTTATACTCATCCCTTATCTAACCCTTTTCTTATTCGGCTGACTCCCTTCCTACGCATTACTCAGTGTTCACACCCTATCGCCTGAACATGGGGCGGGTTTTTCCAGTACACTGATGATCAGTAATGACATCCTTCAATGGAAAGTGAATTGCTGGCACTCCAGTTAGACGCTGGGGACTTGAAATTTGAGGTGAGCCGCATCATGGCGCAACTGGCAGTCACGAAACAGGAAGGATCATATCAATCGGACTCAATTGGCAGTAGAATGTTGCATCTGAACACAATATTGGAGGCACGCCTGCGCTCGTTGAATTGGGCAAAGTCTTGGGACCTGAAACTACAAAGGTTCCGAAACTTATTTGAGCTTGGCGTCTTGAGTTATCATGGCATAAACAGCAAGGTAATACATTTCCTTGACTTTCTAAATAAGACATTCTTTGTCCGCTCAAAATTACAGTAGATTATTGGGGCATTCACCAGAAACTCGCAGGGAACGTGCTTGCTCTGCCTAAGTGTGATTCAGTGAGAACGAGCCTCGTGCATGAACGGAAGAAGATTTCTGCGAGCGTCAGAAGTCTAACAGTGACTCGGCGTAAGATCTCTGATTGTGTCAGCATTTTCTTTTCTGTCTTTCTCAACTCCACACATACTATATATTTTCGTATGAACCTAAAATGCGGGGTGCTTTGGCGTGCCGCAGAATATCGAGACACCGTCAGGGTAATCCCTTCTTGCAGCTGTCACCACAGCTGCAGCGCCAGGAACCCCAAAACACCGCCGTACACGATCTACTCACGGGAAAAATCATCTCCAGGACTCAGCTGACCTTAATCCAGTACCCGAGTCACGTAAATACAAATTCCAGCCTTATCATCAACACGGGGATCTGCTGGCAGATCCGGCTGTCCGCGGGCGTGGCAAGTGGCAATAGAACATTGGGCTGCATTCGGAGGATGCCCCAATTGAGAACGGCGCCAAAGTAGCTTCTCTGGGACACCTTCTCTCCCCGGCGCTTGGTAGAGTTCCAGAATAGTTGGTCCGAAGACCTACCGGGTAAGATCCAGCAAGAGTGCGAGTTCAGGCTTTTGCAATGACGTTGGGATGGACATGACTCGTAGACGGATACGCCCTCGCACGTTCAAAAATGATATCTCAAGACGCCAAACTCAAACTTCGAAGCTTTGGAGCCTTTGTAATCGAGTCAGGTCCCCCAAGCGTCTAGTTCAGAGCGCAAAGCGTGCCGCTTCTTCCAATTGATGATCCTTCCTATTGCAGGACTCCTAGTTGCGCCATGATCCGGCTCTGCCTCGAATTTCAAGTCCCCCAAGCGTCTAAGTGGAGCAAGGTGACTTTTGTTTGGTGGTCTCGGGGGTCAGCAAGTAAGCGTGCGTGCAATGGTGCTGTAGAGGCAGTGGGTATCACATTGCTGGATATCCATCAAGCTACAAATAAAAAGCCAGGAATAAGTAAAGGACAGCCCAACTTGGATGAATCCGTCTAGGCTGGTGGTGCCAACGAATAGGTTGGTAGTACCGGCGAATAAGGTGGAGGCGGGTCGGCGGGCTCATCCGAGTCGGCTCGAGAGGCGTGACCAGTACGACGACCTGTGCTACAGCAGCATCCAACGATGTCCTCGATCAGCGATCGTTCCTGAAAGGCAGACAGATCGTTTCTGTAGCCTGGCATAGTTGGTTCATCGCTCGTGGCGGCTCTTGTGCTAACCTGTCACGCTCCAGTACGAACGAACCACGCAACGCTCACCTTCGATACGCGCCAAACGCGACATGTCAACCTGCTCGTGGAGGCGCCCATGCTCCCGAGCAGCCGCACCCGCTCGCATCGCAACCAGGATCCATGCAACGATGGGCTCGAGCCCTGAACCCAGCTGTGCCTGCACCACCGGACGTGACTCAACGCGGGACGAACGAGTCATTGGAAATACTTATATACACCTCTACTTCGCTTTGCTCTCTTCTCGCGCAACATGACATACATGATCAACGAAAGCACGAACAAGGTGGGAATGCTGGGCCCTGGCACTGAAAACCGTGTCAAAGGACGGGGAGGTGGATGGGGAGCCCGGGGTGGATTGACGCGCCTGCCAGCGGTGGACGTTGGGAGGTGCGTGTGCGGATTTTTGGGTCTGGAGTTCGTTGTTGGATGTTAAAAGCTTGGACAGACTGGGATGAAGAGAGGGACATCCTTACCGGATAGCTGGCATGGATGTGCACTCTGATGGACTCGGAGGTTCGAGGCGTAGGAAGGACTCATCTATGAGGATTGTGATATCCTGTGTGCAACTGGTGCAGTTTCGAGGACGGGCACCGAGACTGTTCCATTTCGACACGCGACACCTCATAGTACCAAGGCCACAGGCTGACGCCCGTTGAACAGTGCATGGAGCCCAAATCCCCGACTCCTTGAGGAGGAGGGTACTGCTGATCACCAACAAAACCACCGTCTCGCCAGACACCGCAGGAACCTTTTACCAAATATGATCATTTTGATTACTTACATAAGTATAATGGCTCTCACTGCCAACTCACCACATTCCATAGTGGGACTCTTGGCTGGACGAAATAGAAACAGTTATACACCACGTCTGCCGCTGCCCTCCCACCCTCGGTTTCGCATGCTCTGGCATCACTGAACTCAGCCACTTTGCTGCCTCATGATGCTCTCGCACTCACTCTCAGTCATGCACACCATGTTTTGTGCAGAGTTTAGTGAGGCGAGGACAAAGTCAGATGAAGTTGGGGGACAGAATCACAGTAGATTATTTTTCCCCTAAGCTACTACTAAGCTATATAAGTAATTGGATTGATTTGAATATTTTATCAATCCAATTGTGTCTCCTAGACTCGGCTCACTCGGCCGAGTGTGGAGTGTTTGAGTGTGCTGTCTGTGTTTTGTACGAGGTAAGGCCTTAGTAAATATATTGGCTGTCATCTTGTTTGTAGTACAATATTCTAGTCGAGCATCCCCATCTCTGATCTTTTGTCTTATGTAATGTTGACAAATTGGGAAATGCATCGACTGTTGATAATACTGGAGATTTGTTGCGATTGCGATTGCTGATTGATTATCAGCATATAATATGGTTGGTTCATTCTGTGTGTAACCAATCTTGTAGTATAGATTTCTTAGCCATGTTAATCAGCGTCCTGCTTCCGCCATAGCTGAATATTCAGCTTCTGTGGTTGATAGTGTGATAATGTGCTGTTTGTGCAATTCCCACGTGATTGCTCCCTTATTTAGCAAGAACACGTGTCCACTGATTGATGATTGATTGCTGTTCATTGTGAAACTTGCATCCGCATATCTGTACAATCAATTTTTATTGTCACCTCCCTTACTGTAGGTGATTTCTTTTTCTTTTGTCCCTTTTAGGTACCATAGTACTTGTTTTGCAGCACTCCAATGGACTAAACTTGGATTTGCATTGAATGAGCATAGCTTATTTGTTGTGTATGTTATATTGGGACGCATGCCTATTGCAGCATACATTAGTGATCCCATTAGTGACACATAATTGCCAGCTGTCATAGCGCTGTCTGTTGTTTTGAGTGGCTTGAGTTTTACATTCAGGTTGAGTGGGGTAGATACCAAATTAGCATCTTGTAACCCATGTTTCTCTAGTATAGACTCAATATATTTTGTTTGTTTTATTGTGAGCATACTGTTCTTTCTATCGCGGTCTATTTTTATGTCCATGAGATTATTGGGTTCACCAAGATCGGTTATCTTGAATAAATGACCTAATTCCCATTTTAGGTTAGTCATCTGTGCCTCAGTTTTGGTGAAAAGTAGTAGGTTGTTGACCCATACTGTAATGATTTCAATCCTACCTTTCCCTTTTCATATGTACACACATGGATCTGTCTCTAAGTGCTTGAATCCTTTATTTTGTAGCTTTTTATCAAGCTTGTGGTTCTATTCGTGCCTGGATTGTTTGAGTCCATATATATATAGTCTTTATTAGATGACATAGCCAAGTTGTTTCATCATGAAACTCTTCAGGTTGACTCATATATATTTCCTCTTTTAGGTCACTGTTCAGGTATGCGCCTTTGACGTCCATTTGCTGGATTTCCCAGTTTTCCTCGACAGCTAACGCGAGTATCACACAGATGGTCTCAAGTCTTACAATGGGTGTGAAGGTTTTATTATAGTCCATTCCTGAGACTTGAGTGAAACCTCTAGCTACTAGTCTTGCTTTGTATTTTAGTAGCTCGCTCTCTTTGTTGTATTTCCACACAAATACCCATTTATTAGTCACGGGTTTTCTATCTTTGGGTGCTTCCATAAGTTCTCATGTACCCATTTGTCATAGTGTATCAAGCTTGGTCTTGATGGCCTTTTCCCATTCAGGCCAATCAGGTGACTGTTTGGCTTCTTTGAGTGATTTTGGATCTTTCCCACCAATAGACATATTTGAATATGCTGTGTATATTTGTTCCACCTGACTTGGTTCGTCCTTATCAGGATCATCGGTCAGATGGGGTAATGGCTCATTATCGCCATCCTCTTGTACTGATGTTTTCCATCGCTTTGTAGACAACTCATCATTGTCATCTCGGCTTCTCTTGTTATTATTATTTTCCTGATCAGAATCAGAATCAGGTTTGTGTGATTTTTCTTTTTCTTTATTCTCTTGCTGCTCCCCCTCAAACCAGCATTCTGATGCTGCATTGGGAAGCTTTGTAAGCGGGAACTGATAGTTGCGTGACACTTTGATGTTGCGCATTTTCATATCGTAGTATTTTATCGCTTTTGGTCCATCCTTATAGCCAATGAAGATGTGCTCTGTACTTTTAGCTTGTAGCTTATTAGTATGATACTCATCAAGAATCCAGATAGGAACGCCAAATTCCTGTATGTATGAGACATCTGGTCGCTCACCCATCCATTTTTGGTGAGGTGTACCATTATTGATTGCATGCGTATATGTCCAATTTCATATATAGCAAGCGTGATTGACTGCTTTGGGCCATAATTCCCATGGTAGATCACATGCAAGTAGCATAGCATGAGCTAGTTCTACTACCATTCTATTGTATCTCTCCGCTATCCCATTCTGTTCTGGGGTGTACAGAGTGGTAGTTTGTATTTTGATGCCTTTATCTAGACACCATGTAATTAGATCGCGATTGATGTATTTGCGTCCATTGTCCACCCAGATGATTTTGGGTGATTTGTCATCTTGTCTTTCTACCCATGTTAGGTAGTGCTTCACTTTGGCTGAAGCTTCTCCCTTGTTAGTTAGGTACATTACCTTAGTTCATTGAGTGGCCTCATCAATGAACAAAATATAATACTGATGTCCTTTTAATCCTGGCACGGGAGCCGGGCCCCACAGATCAAAATATGTGATCTCACCCAGTTTGACTTCCCGGTGGCTTGTTTTTTAGGCACGGGCTGACAGGTTTGCTTTGATTTAGTGCATGCATTGCAATCGAAGGTTTGCGTGCTATCGGTTACGGTAAATCCGTCAACTAGATTCTTACCATGTAGAGTACGTAGTCCAGCGATCAATATATGTCCCAGGTGGTGGTGCCATTCCACCCAAGTATAAGCAGCTTTAAACTTAACTGCTAAGTGCACTTTCTCTGCTGAATACTTGGTGTGAATATTTAGGTAGTAGAGGTGATATTTTCTACAACCATATGCGATCTTCTTTCAATCTTTATTATATATTGTTATCTCTCCATTACTGCAGGACGAGATACCACCTGCTCGATCTATATGCCTGAGTGACAATAGGTTGTCACGTGCCTCAGGTATGTACAGTGCCTCGAGTAACCAAATTTTGTTAATGCAGTTCTTGATTCGGCTAACAACGGTGACAGTACCCATACCACATGCTGTAACCAGCCTATTGCCAAGTCCTTTTACCACTTTATATGGTAATTCTTGGTAATTAGAGAATGAGTCGCACTCAGCGCATATGTGGGATGTCATGCCTGAGTCTGCGATCCACGAGTAAGCAGAAGAGGTGGCCTCCTTGGCCTCATCGTCATTCTCGATAACTTTTACATGTGCAGTAAATGCCTTTTCCAGGCTTTCTGTATCACTTTCTGCATCCTCTGTAGCAATATTAGCATGTGGCTTTTCTTTCTTGTCGTATTTCCCGATATTCTTGGTAACTCTCCCTTTTCCTTTGTTAAGGGGGTTCTGCCAGCACTCTTCAGTTTTATGCCCAAACTTCTCGCAAATATCGCACTTGGGTTTCCCCTTGTGATGGCAATTTGCTGTGACATGATTAGTGCATCCACATATAGCACAGAGTTTGGGTTTATCCTTTTTCAGTGTATTCTTTGACTTAACTGAGAAGCCATATTCGTTTTCACCTTCTTTCTCCTTTCGTCTCTTATGTATCTTCTTCCATAAGTAGAGATACGAGTTGCTGAATGGTCATTACTTGAGCAGACTGATTACCTAAGGTTCCACCTTGGTAACCCAGGTAAGAAGTGGTGAACACTTCCCAGCTGCGTGGGAGAGATGATATGAGTATAGACTTGAACTCAATGTCATCAATCCGATGACTGCTCAGTCCTAAGCATTCACATAACACCTTCATTTCATTAAGGTACATGGCAATATCCGAGTCTTCTTTGGCTTGAGTGCTATAAAGTGCACGTTTGGTAGATATAATGGATTGCTGGCCGCGAGGTTCATGGATGGTACAGAGAACCTCCCACATTTGAGCTGAAGTAGTACACTCAGAAATGTGTACAACTTGTCCACCTTTTGTTGTGGTTGTGATCAACTCTTGTGCAATTAGATCTCTGAGATTCCAGTGTGATGTACCATCAGGGTCGAGTGGCTGTGGCATCACGCCAGTCATGATTTCATAAGCTTCCTTCCATTTAAGGATGGTAGCGATACGAGTTTTCTAAGCAAGCCAATTTCCTTCATTCAGCTTCTCTATTTTAGGGGCTGATGAGGAAATGTTGCTGGTATTATTAGCAATGGCTGTCTGAGTGGAATTCCCAGGTATTACAGCTCCGGTAGAGCTCAGTCTGCTAGGTGCCACAGGGATAAACAGCAGCAGGCCAGGGGGTTGTGGCAGTGCTTGCCCAATATTAGACATGAGCTGGATTTATTGACATACATGTGGCAAATAGTATAGATGTCTGATTATAGTCCCAGAGCAGGGCTCATAACCTTTTGCGCAGAGTTTAGTGAGGCGAGGACAAAGTCAGACGAAGTTGGGGGACAGAATCACAGTAGATTATTTTTCTCCTAAGCTACTACTAAGCCATATAAGTAATCAGATTGATTTGAATATCTTATCAATCTGATCATGTCTCCTAGACTCGGCTCACTCGGCCGAGTGTGGCTTGTTTAGTTGCTTAGTAGCTACTATTATATAAGCTACTACAATACCATGCAATACAAATAGAGTTTGTGACCACTGTTTCAATCTCAAGGTTCCCAACTGCAGCCACAGTTGCAAAAGCACGTGTTCACGGTCCAGCTCTCCCAGCCGACACTGCGTCCTGCATCGCCAATACCATTATCCATCATGGTTCTCATCTCCACCCAAAGGTTTCATCAAAGCATCTTCGCCCCAACTCTCTCCTTAGTCTGACATGTCAAGTCACTTCAATGAAGTGCCATGTCCCCTCTTGCTGTCACAACCACTGGCAGAGACACCAGTATGTCCTGAATGCTCACCTCCAAGTCGATGAGTCCTTGTCCCTCCATGGCGATAGAAGCCTTTACAGAGGTCTTCCCAATAAGATGCATCACTGTTGTAAGACAACCATTGCAGGATCACGTGCATATGAGGGACACCTGCCCGCCATTCGCACTCGTGTGTCACACCTGGGTATCACTCCTGCACCCCCAGTTGCCATCCAACACATTGGTCTCATTTTGGACATGGTAAAATGAGGAGACTAACAGGCACTACAGACGGCCACACCCGAGTTGCTCAATTGTTTGGTCACGTCGGCTGCAGACAATTTGAGCATCATCGGTGTTACGGTTTTTCTCCTTTTCCCTTGTCTTTACCTTTTCTGCTTTCCTCGACGAGTACACCATTTCCTTGGCCTCTCACAGACAATATGGGACGTAGCTTTACTTACCGTTAGTCCATTTCATTCTTCTTTTCTTCTTCTTTGATTACTTCCTTCAATTTCTTCCTTGTTTTACGAACACTTATCTCCTCGGCCGATTCTCTTACATCAGCCTCATAGTTCCTATCTCTCCCCTTGTGTTACTACGGAATGTGCATACAATTATTTCATCGTTCTATTACCTTCCTCGATATTCCACGATGACGCGTCCTCGAGTACTTATACCTACTTGTTGTATACTTGTATTCTCTATTCTCGTTCTACGCAAATATAGCGTACTCTTGATTCCTGCAGTCTGATCAACTCAGTCCTTCATCCCTCGTCTCCCTTGTAAATTCCTGCAGTTCGATTGACTCAGGCTTTCGTCCTTCATCCTTTGAGAACCTCAGACCTTAGTACTTGCTCTGACGTTGAGTCTCTTCATGAGTACCTCCAGAGAAGTAATCCCTCGAGACTATTCTTTGTGTACGCTTCGCGTAACAATCAGTGTCTGTAGTGAAACAAAGCTGACAACGAAGAAGGCTCGTGGTGGACAATGATTCAGGTTTATGAGTACTACATCTCTCACCACCTTTTCAAGGCATTCGGTTGGTTTGGTTTCCTGTCTGTCTGGGTGTTTCTCGCTCTATTGTGTCTGCACTGCTGACAAGGGTCGTCCGATCATCATTTATCAACCAGATCATTGATGAATACATCTAATGTAATGTCAATACATTCCACAAGAACCTCTTATCGCTTGGTGGAGACTATTTCATCATCAGATTGTGCACTAACGACACCTCCAACTGCCTCACAAGGTGTGCTGTGTCACATCTCCCTGCCTTCAAATTCCCCCTGCATGTCTCATTGCCCTACGTCACGTCACCTCCTGACACTATCTGTTGTGTCCCATCACATCCCATTGCCCCTCATCAGCAAAATAAGGGTTGGCTGGACAGTGCTGGACAGTGCTGGACAGTGTCATAGTGCTCATAGTGAGGGTCCATATAGATAGTACTCTCATAGTACTCTCATAGTCTTTCATAGTGTTGGCTATAATCATAGTGTTTCACAGTGTGTTCATAGATTCTCATAGTGATCTCATAGTCTGTCACAGTCTATCATAGTGTGTCATAGTGATCTCATAGTATGTCATAGTGTGTCATAGTGTGTCATAGTAATCTCATAGTCTATCACAGTCTGTCATAGTGTGTCCTAGTATAATAAAGTTGAGTAAAAAATGAACCAAAAAATGAACCAAAAAATTAATGTTTTGATTAATACACCTACTAACCCTAATCCTACTCAACTTGTAGTATACTACTAATCCTAATCCCAATCCTACATTTTTAATATACATTGAAGTTTAATTCTAATCCAACCCCTATAATACACTTTTACACACTTCTAATTTTAATTTCAAGACTACACTCATATTTATTATACTTTTCATGTACTCTTTACTATAGGTTCAAATGATCAAATGGAAATTATAAATATATGCCAGTGGCAAGAGTTGAACTCAAGACTTTCCCAAAATGGCAATTTTCAAACACATTAACCATTAGACCACAAGACCTTGCATAATATGAACCATTAGATGTATATGACTATATCTCTGACCTTTGACACCACACTTTGCTACATTTTTCATTAAATATCTCTGTTCACCCCTGCTACACTTTCTGATACTTGTGTACACTTTTTACTACACCCTACCATATTTTTTACCACATTTGGCCACACTTCTTCACCATCCTTTGGACATTGCAATTCTAAGTCTAATTTTAATTCATGCTAATCCTAACCCTACACTTTTTGATTCACTTTTTACTATCATTATTATACTGTGACAAACTATGACATACTATGATAGACTGTGACAGACTATGACAGACTATGGCAATACTCTGGCAAACTGTGACATACTATGACAGACTATGGTAATACTCTAACAAACTGTGACATACTATGATTTTGGCCAACACTATGAAAGACTATGATGATACTATGAGTACTATGATACTGGACAGCACTGGACAGTAACCCTGATTGTGCTAATGAAGTGTGGTAAAGAAAGTGTAGCAAAAGGTATAGTAAAAAGTGTGGCAAAAAGATATAGCAAAGTGTACTAGTTAAAGAGTATTTAAAAAAATGGATTGGGATGAGTACCACTATGAATACTATGAATACTATGGAAATACTATGGATACTATGAGATCACTATGAAAATACTATAAACTATGAGTACTATGAGTACTATGAATCATCTATGAAAACACTATAAATACTATGAGTACTATGAGTACTATGAACACTATGGCAAAAACCAGGATTTGCTGATGCTCATGGCATTCCATCAACACCTGACATGTCCTGTGCACACAGACACGACTGTCTGTGTGGGCATGCGTGCTCGTGTGCTTGTGCATCAGCAGTAGGGTGCAGAGCAAGGGTGGTGGGAAAAGCGGTGCAGGATGTGAGCATGTATACACTGTGCAACAACAAGGTGGGCGAGGGCAGGCAAGTGAGCGAGCTCATGTGCTCATGCAGCAGTGGGGTGCATGAGAGTGTTGGGTGGCACGACCTGGACAGGGGTGGGCGAAGGTGGGTGGGCAGGTGAGCATGCCTGCATGCATGCGCTTGCTGATGTGCTGGTGTGGTAGTAAATTAAATGGGTAGGTGGCAGCGCGAAGCATGCGCCCATGTCATTTTCGCCTCTATGGTGGTCTTGGTTGCTTTGTACACCAGCATGCCACTGTTAGCAGTTCGAGGTTCAAACTGGTTCTGAACCTGGACCAAACCTAAGTAGTAGAAAGAGGCTTTTTCTCCACTCGAAATCACAAGTAATAGTAATAAACAGAAGATCTTTCAGTCAACCTTTTTTTGTACCTCAACATGAGTACTAGTCATCAATGGAGTCGGGGATTGGCGACTCCGTGCACCACTACGATACAGTAATCCTGCTATGGTAGGCCTTACTGTAATCTAAAAAGTTAACGGGCAACGCCTGGAAAAGTGGGACGAACCAGCCAAGGCTGACGCCTATCTCGGGTGTTTCGACAAAGTTGCAGTCAGTCAGGTGCATTGAGTGTGTCGAGTGCGTCGGGTGCAGGCGGGATGCTGCGTCCATCGGGTATCGTGTATATTGTCACGTGTATTTCCTTTTTTATCCTTGAAAACCATGTGGCTCGGCTGCCATCAAAACCGTTGCCCATTGGACACATAGCCACATTCCTTTTTGGGAGTTCACTCTCACACTGCGCGCACACACGATTATGTAATCAACATGTGGCTCGGCTGCCACCAAATCCTTTGTCCATTAATACAGCACAGCATGCTTCGTCAGCACAGCCACCTTCCATTTCGAACAAAGCACAGCCACAGTCCGCATTTGAAACAATCAGCCACAACAGTCTGCATTTAGCACTCTCAGCCACAACAGTCCACATTTAGGACTTTCAGCCACACCAGTGATTTGGCATTTTCAGCCACAATATTTCACATTTAGCATGTTCAGCCACAATACATATTTAGCCACAATAGTCCGCATTTAGCACTTTCAGCCACAGTCTGACATTGTAGCATTTTGAGCCACAACAGTCCACATTTAGCATGTTCAGCCACAATTCACAATTGGCTACAATAATTCACATTTAGCACTTTCAGCCACAGTCTGACATTGTAGCATTTTGAGCCACAACAGTCCACATTTAGCATGTTCAGCCACAATTCACAATTGGCTACAATAATCCACATTTAGCACTTTCAAACACAGTCCAACATTTAGCATTTTGAGCCACAACAGTCCACATTTGGCATGTTCAGCCACAATTCACATTTAGCCACAATAGTCCGCATTTAGCATTTTCAGCCAATTTAGCACTTTTAGCCACACCAGTGATTTGGCATTTTCAGCCAAAATAATCCACATTTAGCATTTTCAGCCACAACAATCTACATTTAGCATGTTCAGCCACAACCCACATTTAGCCACAATAGTTCTGCATTTAATACTTTCAACCACAATAGTCCACATTTAGCATTTTCAGCCACAAATGTCAGTTTAGTCTCTTACATTAGTCTCTCAGGATTTAATAGTCATAGTTAGTGACACCATTAGTCAGCCATGGCACAGCTGTCTGTTTAGTCTCTCACCATTAGTGTATCATGGCACAATTGTTTGTTTAGTTTGTGACATTAGTTTGAAGTTGTCACTATTAGTTTGTGATGCAACAAGTGTCAATTTAGTGTATCATGGCACAATTATTTATAGAATATTGAATTAAAGAAAATGAAAGGAAGCAGGAGGTTTTGAATTGAGAGAAGTGGAGGGTGTGTTTGCAAGCTGACCATTGCCATCATGGTGGAGAAAGTAACAAAGTTGTGACGGGTGTTTCAGGTGGGTTGGGTGGATTGAATGTATCTTTTAATAGTTATAGTTGGTCATCATTGGATTAGTCAGTCACAGTTAGCCACATCACAGCTGTCTGTTTAGTCTCTCACCATTAGTGTGTTATGTCACAATTGTTGAACGAACTCGTATTACACGGTAGTAGTTCATTTATAGTAGTTACTTCACATGCACTTCATGTAGCGTATATAGCTTTCGGACTCAGTCATCTGAGTTCTAATTGACTCTTGACCAGAAACCGCTATCATCTCTGAGTTATTACACATAGCAGGTAAGCCAAGTAACTGCGTACTACATGCTTCCGACAGGTTATGAGCCCTGGTGATCATGCTGTGCGACTTGCTCGCCACCATCACTTGGTTTTTCCTGCTCCCGCCCTCAGATGCGCTATGCGCTCTCTGGTGCGGTAAGTCGTATTCTAATGCGTTTTTACGCTTGAACACATGCGACATGTCGCGTCCTATGCGTCTTTACGCCTGGACATATGCGACCAGATCCTTGGACATACATGTGAGGTGCAAAACCGTTGCAATGTCTAACCCCAAACCGGGGCGCGAAGCGCCCCGCAATCACTTGTGGGAATTTCACTTTGCTTTGGTGGGAACAAATAAAGTACAAACCCTTAGCTACAACTTTGTCCCCAGGGTCATGTGATTTCGCTTACATACTGCAAAGATACATCCATTTCAAAACATCAATACTATTGCAACAGTTTTGCACCCTTTGCTCATTACATTGAAATCAAGTGTTATTTGGTTATGTTTGGTCATACAAACAAACATACACATATTAGAAGCATGTCTGAGTTTAAAATAGTTCACACGCATCTTTGTTTCCAACCACAACCATCATGAGAACCATCTCTTCTACTCAAAAACAAACCATCCTCTCTATGCTTGATGCTGGCCAATCTGCTCACTCTATTGCATCCACTACTGGTCTTAATGTGTCTACCATATCCAGATTACGCTCCAAAGAGCGTTCTGAGCTTCAAAAAGTTACTGGAGGTCGTCCATCCAAGCTTTCCTCTGCCAATATCCGGCATGCCGTTCGTCTTATCTCCTCTGGAAAGGCAGAGAATGCTGTTCAGGTGACCAAGGCACTCACCAATATAGTCAACCAGCCTCTCTCTACCTCCACAGTGCGCAGACAGTTGAGGAAGACAGGTATGAAAGCTGTGGTCAAGTCCAAACGGCCTCTCCTTTCAGCCAAGCATCGTAGGGCTCGTCGAGACTTTGCTTATGCTCATAAAGATTGGACTCTGGAGGACTGGAAGAAGGTAGTATGGTCTGATGAGACCAAAATCAATCGCCTAGGGTCAGATGGGCGCAAGTGGGTGTGGAAAAAGGCAGGGGAAGGGCTAAGTGATAGGCTGGTGGAAGGTACAGTGAAGTTTGGAGGAGGTTCTTTGATGATGTGGGGCTGTATGACTTGGCAGGGAGTTGGCTATGCTACCAAGATTGATGGTAGGATGGATGGGGACCTTTACCTTCAGATTTTGAAGGATGAACTGCTCAATTCTTTGCAGTTTTATGGTCTTGATCCTCCTGACATCATCTTTCAGCAGGACAATGACCCCAAACATACTTGCAAAAAGGTGAAGGATTGGCTTCAGGAGCAGGATCTTCATACTATGGTATGGCCTGCACAGTCTCCTGACCTCAATCCCATTGAGCACCTCTGGGGTTATCTCAAAAGAAGACTAGCAGATCATGATTCCTCTCCTAAGGGAATTCATGAATTGTGGGAGAGAGTTCAGGTTGATTGGGAGGGGATAGCAGTTGAAGAGTGTCAGAAGTTGATAGAGAGCATGCCTAGAAGGATTGAAGCAGTTATCAAGGCAAAGGGAGGCTATACCAAGTACTAATATACCCTGGAAAGCAAAAGGTGCAAAACTGTTGCAATGGTATTGGTGTTTTGAAATGGATGTATCTTTGCAGTATGTAAGCGAAATCACATGACCCTGGGGACAAAGTTGTAGCTAAGGGTTTGTACTTTATTTGTTTCCACCAAAGCAAAGTGAAATTCCCACAAGTGATTGCGGGGCGCTTCGCGCCCCAGTTTGAGGTTAGACATTGCAACGGTTTTGCACCTCACTGTATGGGGAGACTATGTCTCACCGGTCCATGGACTCTGAGAGCGTAATGAGCGTACCTACGCCCCTTCCTCCTCTTCTCATTATCTCAATTGGAAGTTAACTGACGCCTCTTTGTCCCAGACCACCCATTCTCACTATGTCCTCCAAAATCGACACTTCCAACGCCTCTAAGGTCCCCGACCTCAACAGTTCCAACTACCTTTGTTGGTGCCAAACTATGCAGGCTTACCTGCGTACCCTCGACGCTTTCTGGGCCATCACTACGGATTGCCCCGACGAACTTACCGAAGGGGAATCCGACCGGGTCATTAACCAATCTCGTATCAACGACTGGTACTCTGCCAACGAGAAGGCCCTTGGTGCCATGGTCTTGAAGATGTCCCCCACTCTCGCTCATCCCTTCTATGATGCGACCTCCGCCAAGGAAGTCTGGAACGCCCTCAAGGCGAAGTTTTCCACTCCGTCCACTGCCTCCAAATATTTGGAGTTTAAAGCGATGATGGACACTGCCATCCCCGAGGACCAGCACCCCCAGGCTGCGTTCTCGAAGCTGAAGCAGCACTTCGACCTACTCCGGACCTACCAGAACGAGGTCCCCGCCTCCTTACAATCACTTATCGTACTTGCGAAATTACCGCGGTACATGGACGTGTTCACCCAGCTTCTGAACATGTCCACCTCTGGACCATCCGCCACCTCTGTGAAAGGAAAGGAGAAGGAAGAAGAAGCGGACCCGACGAAGCTCCCCACCCTCGATGAGATCGAGCGTATGACCCTCGTGGCCTGGCAGCAATACGTCTCCAAGCGTAAGCCCAGACACGACGACCACGCGAAGAAAATCTCCGCGGTCAAACGTAAGCCTGCGGACCCCCAGTTCCAGCAGCAGCAGCAGCAGCAGCGCCCACAGGGGCAGCAGCAGCAGCAGCAGCGCCCACAGGGGCAGCAGCAGCAGCAGCAGCGCCCACAGGGGCAGCAGCAGCAGCAGCAGCGCCCACAGGGGCAGCAGCAGCAGGGGGGGAACCAGCAGCAACAGGGAGGACCGCAGCAGAAGAAGAAAAAGACCACTCGTGGTCAGCGTTCCGCACAAGGGCAAGCGAAGCAAGACGCTCGCGCCCAACGTCGCGAAAATACCCATTACAATGACGCCGGCCCCTCCTTCGCCTTCTCTGCCGCCACCATCATCGACCCCGCCATTGTGGAAGCCGGCCCCTCCGTCATCGACCCTCGCTGTCACGCCCACACCACAGGTGAAGCCCATTATGGCCCACCTGCCTTTCCTCAGACAAAGAACGCGATTTCCCTCGCTCGCCGTCTGGAGATTACTCCCACCATCAAGACCGTAAGACGTCTTGATAAAGTCGCGAACCGTAAACTCACTCGCACTCCCATCGTCAATCCTGGCGATTACGACTTTGACGCCCCCGGTCCCTCGCGTCTACCGCAATACAAGGACCACAAAATGGACTCTCCAATCCACCGCCTATCCCCGTCCTTTTCAGCCACCTTTGGCCTGGACGTCCCTTCCTACGAGGACGCAATGGAAGACGATTCGTCTTCGCTCCTCAATCGGCTCCACCAGCCCATCCAGCCTGCCGCCCTCATTGAGATGGATGAAGACACTGTCTCCATCCACTCAGGCCAGGCCGAAGCTGGCGAATTCTATGCCACCCAGGATGACTTCTACGCCCCAGAAGAGGAAGAAGTCGAAATCCCTTTTGAGGATTATTTCAACCTGGACGACGGATTCGAGGATGACACGTACGTCTCTTCCTCACCCCACTCACATCTCTCAGACACTGATGAGCGATTCCCATATTCGCCACAGTATGTAGATTTTATTCTATCGTCTGTAGTAGATAGTGATGCAATGGACATTGTTTCTACGCTCCCTTACTCCCTGTGTGATGGTTGTGAGAACCACAACACCAAAGGAAAAGGAAAAATGCGTGCGCACAAAGAGGATGCAGAAATGTGGCTCCTGGACTCTGGAGCTTCGGCTCATTTCACCAATAACTTCGACGCCTTCGTCGAGTATCAGGCCTACCGCGAACCCCGCTATACCCAAACAGCGAATGGCAAAGCGCCAGTCTTAGGCGAAGGCAGCGTCCTTATCCGCTACAAGGAGAATGTTGTGCGACTATCGCCAACTATCTACATGCCAGATTGTACAATCAATCTCATCTCTCTCGGCACACTCCTTAAGGACAATTGCCTGTACGCTCAAAGCGCTGAAGGCTTTATGCACATCATTGATGATTGCACTAAGCGCGACCTGATCAGCTTCCACTCTCATGGAAGCAGTACTACAGTGAGGTGCAAAACTGTTGCAATACCTAACCCCAAACTGGGGCGCGAAGCGCCCCGCAATCACTTGTGGGAATTTCACTTTGCTTTTGTGGGAACAAATAAAGTACAAACCCTTAGCTACAACTTTGTCCCCAGGGTCATGTGATTTCGCTTACATACTGCAAAGATACATCCATTTCAAAACACCAATACCATTGCAACAGTTTTGCACCTTTTGTTTTCCAGGGTATATTAGTACTTGGTATAGCCTCCCTTTGTCTTGATAACTGCTTCAATCCTTCTAGGCATGCTCTCTATCAACTTCTGACACTCTTCAACTGCTATCCCCTCCAAATCAACCTGAACTCTCTCCTACAATTTATGAATCCCCTTAGGAGAGGAATCATGATCTGCTAGTCTTCTTTTGAGATAACCACAGAGGTGCTCAATGGGGTTGAGGTCAGGAAACTGTGCAGGCCATACCATAGTATGAAGATCCTGCTCCTGAAGCCAATCCTTCACCTTCTTGCAAGTATGTTTGGGGTCATTGTCCTACTGAAAAATGATGTCAGGAGGATCAAGACCATAAAACTGCAAAGAATTGAACAGTTCATTCTTCAAAATCTGAAGGTAAAGGTCCCCATCCATCCTACCATCAATCTTGGTAGCATAGCCAACTCCCTGCCAAGTCATACAGCCCCACATCATCAAAGAACCTCCTTCAAACTTCACTGTACCTTTCACCAGCCTATCATTTAGCCCTTCCCCTGCCTTTTTCCACACCCACTTGCACCCATCTGACCCTAGGCGATTGATTTTGGTCTCATTAGACCATACTACCTTCTTCCAGTCCTCCAGAGTCCAATCTTTATGAGCATAAGCAAAGTCTCGATGAGCCTTATGATGCTTGGCTGAAAGAAAAGGCCGTTTGGACTTGACCACAGCTTTCATACTTGTCTTCCTCAACTGTCTGCATACTGTGGAGGTAGAGAGAGGCTGGTTGACTATATTGGTGAGTGCCTTGGTCACCTGAACAGCATTCTCTGCCTTTCCAGAGAAGATGAGACGAATGGCATGCCGGATATTGGCAGAGGAAAGCTTGGATGGACGACCTCTAGTAGCTTTTTGGAGCTCAGAACACTCTTTGGAGCATAATCTGGATATGGTAGACACATTAAGACCAGTAGTGAATGCAATAGAGTGAGCAGATTGGCCAGCATCAAGCATAGAGAGGATGGTTTGTTTTTGAATAGGAGAGATGGTTCTCATGATGGTTGTGGTTGGAAACAAAGATGTGTGTGAACTATTTTAAACTCAGACATGGTTCTAATATGTGTATGTTTGTTTGTATGACCAAACATAACCAAATAACACTTGATTTCAATGTAATGAGCAAAGGGTGCAAAACTGTTGCAATGGTATTGATGTTTTGAAATGGATGTATCTTTGCAGTATGTAAGCGAAATCACATGACCCTGGGGACAAAGTTGTAGCTAAGGGTTTGTACTTTATTTGTTCCCACCAAGGCAAAGTGAAATTCCCACAAGTGATTGCGGGGCGCTTCGTGCCCCGTTTTGGGGTTAGGCATTGCAATGGTTTTGCACCTCACTGTATGTACTGGGTGAGAGCCCCTATCGTCCATGAACACACTAAAGCGAATATTGACATGATCGCCGTGGACTATGAACTGCTCCATCGCCGCCTTGGACACCCCTCAAAGGATGTACTAAGAGCTGCGCGAAAACATATAAGAGATTTCCCAAGCGTAAATATTCCGCCTGTGGAACCAGTTTGCCCTGGCTGCCAGCTAGGCAAACAACCCAACCGTCCCTTCGCAGCGAATGATATTCGCGCAAAGAGACCCTTTGAACTCATACACTCTGATCTAAAGTCTTTCGAGACTGAATCTTACCACAGATCGAGGTATACAGTATCATCGTCTTTTATGATGATTACACGTCCCAAGGATGGATCAAACCCCTCCGGACTAAGGACCAGGCACTTGGTGCCACCAAAGAGTTCATAAAGTACATCAATAATCAGTACTCTGCCTCCATAAAAGGCTGAATGTCCGATGCAGGGGGAGAATATAAATCAAAAGCCTTTGGGCAACTATGTATGTATCCGCATCCAAACAGTTTGGTGCAGGTCATCCGCAGGGAACGGAAAACAATCGTCCCCGATTGTTCATTCAATCAAGGATAATCAAGTTGGGGTCTTCCATTAGCCCTTTGCTGTCCCTGATTAGGAGGGTGAGCTTCTTCCTCCTCTGGTTCAGGGGATGGTTCATTCTGAGTCAATTCACGAAGAACTCTCTCCATGTCTGCTATGGGCAGAAATGGGGGTTCTAAGAAATGAATTAACTCCATTCTATCTTCTAACAGTCCATGCCTAATCGGGTCAACTTGCCTAATTCGGAAATATAGGTCATTATGATACTGATTACAAAGGCGGGCATGTCTGTAGATTGCATGGCAGTAGATACAATGCCATTGCACTGTAGGTGTTCCTCGGTTGCGACCTTGAGTAATCACTCGTACAGTAGCATGGTATCGAATTTGGTTATCTTCTCCTTGCTCACGGATGTGGTGCATGAGCTCGGTGTGTAGGAATTGTAGGATATGTTCAAGCAATTGTTGTTGCTTGCGAAGATCTAGTACTTCCTGTACTATTCCATTAGCTTCAGCCATTTGTGTCTGATGGTATTATGGCTGTTGCTTTGTGTAAGATAATATGACTATGTTTGGGTCAGAACTCCCTATTGTTTATGACGGTATTTAGGGGCACTGATCTCCAATGATATATAGATACTGAAGATGGGAATTAAGGTAATGGCTGTGCCTTTACAGAGCTAGGGGAAATTTCTTGACTAGTAGCTAGCTCAAGATCGAGAAATAATATTGGTGATATCGGCTAAGGTACCTCCGTTAACTTGAGCTTCGTGCTCTGGAGGGTCAGGATCTGGTGGTGGGGATTGCTCTTGTTCAGTGAATTGACGGAGGATCTCAGCTATGGTCCTTCCTGCAATTGGTGGGAATGGTGGTGATAGCAAATCCACAAGTTCTGTTCGCCTTTCTTCTTCTGGCAGATCTCTGTCACCTTCCAAACTTCTTATTCGGGTACTTAGATCGTTGTAGGTTTCAACAAATACTGTAGCATATTGGTAGATGATTAGACAATGCTGACAATGCCAATCAGCCCAAAGGATTCCTCGTTCTCTCCCTTCGGTCTCTACATGTACAGTAGCATGATAATAGGAGGGAGTATGATCATCATCTCGGAAGGTGTGATCATGCAACCAATCGTGTAGTGTGTTGATGATTCGGTCGCATAGATTGCGATGTAAACCTAAGTTCCAGACAGTTACATCAATATCAGCCGGTTCTGCCATATTGCTATTGCTCCTTATTCTTTATAACGGTATTTAAGGGCAAAAGTTTCCTACAGCAAGAAGGGGACTGTAACAACTACAGATGTACTGGGAACATCGTAGGAAGTAAGGGGTCTGAGATACACCTCGTTTAGTGTCGGTGTAAGGGTGGGGAAATAGTATACTGGAATGAGGTGATCTGGGCACTTATCTACTCGAAGCCGTCGATCTATCCATAATCGGAACCGGTGTATCAAAGACTGTACAGCAGTTAGACAGATAAGATCAAGGGGAATATGAAGTAGGAACTTGTCCGGGACTTTATCGGCTGAGTGGTAATAATGGGGCGATGGGGTAAGTTGGATGTCGATGCAATCGTGCCAATGTCCAGTGACACGTGATAGATGACCAACAAATATTGGCTCTTCCTCCATCCAGGTGTAGAGTGCGATTTGATCATCGCTGCTAGGAGGGCAAATGAATTCGTGCCCCATGGCATAGCCAGTGTGGGCGCTGAGTTTGTGCACGTAAACGAACGTGCCGATGGCTTGGTTGTGATGGAAACACAGGTTTGCAGCCATGATCGTCTTCTTGAAAAGGATAAGTCGTGTTGCTGGATGGCAAGTTGTGCTTACCGGTGGCAGGATTGATGGGATGTGGCGGGCAATGGCGGAATGTGGTAAGTTCTACAGCTTCAACGGTCGCCTAAGTAATATACGCGGCTAGATAGACTCTATCGGCGATATCCATAGTAATGCTGGGTCAATTGTCTGTGAATCCTGCTCTTGGTTTGATGAATTAGGTAACACATACGGCACATCTTGCGAATATATCGTTCGGCCTTGTAAGTTCCAGCCAGACTCAGTAATAATACCATCGTTCGGTGTCCTTCCCAGTGTACTCGTCGGGAATGGGTTTCCAAGACTCCATTCAGCAGAGCCAGATCTCTCAATATCCTCTGCTGCGCAAACTCATTGTTCCTCATTCGGGGTGAAGTATGGAGATATGGGGGCGGATCTTGCTCCTGTGGCCCCTGATGGGCCTGTCCAGGCACATTCGGCATGTCCGGATCCCTTAATATATTGTGAGAATGGTTCCTGAATGGGTTGTTGCTGTTCAACATGGCTTTGGCCAATTTCAATTGAGTCTCGCATTACAGCTGGACTTGTTAGGTGGTCTGATATCGTACTTTCCTGATTAGAATCTAGGGCTTTTAGGATGTACTTCTCTAATGCCCGTAGTTCTTCTCTGTCGTGTTCTACCTGTTGTATGTTCTTACAAGCAGATCTACACTCAGTACATTCAGTAGCTGAGGGTATCACTATAGTCTCCTCTAGGCTAGTTCTAGGTATAGTTATATGATTCATGTGAGTTGTCGGCTCAGCTAAGGGTGTGAGACCAAATGTGGAGTGGTAAATTCGGGTGGGGTGCTCAGTAAGCAAGTGAGCTACCCAATGATAGGTAACCTGCCGTAATCGATTTTGAATATGCAAGTTTTGTCGATGGAAATGAACTCGCCACTCTGATAGGGTACTAGTGCTGTGTGCAGTTTCAACCAATGTCTGACTCTGTGTCAGATCGGTCGCTATTGGCGGTATTAAGCTTTGAGGGTAGTTTATTGAGTTTGCGCTCGTAGTCTTCTCCATCTTCTGATAGAGCTTCTTCTTCATCTGTGATTACCTCAGAGTTTTCTCCCCTTTTATTTAACTGTGTTAGGGAGTGCCTCTGTATGTAAGGTATTACTCTGAATGCCGCAATTGGTCTAGCCAGTTGAGCTCCGTCAACTTCGGCTAATTTGTAGCTTCCTCCTTGGGTTTGTCTGATTACTTTGTATGGTCCTAGATATCTGGGCTTAGTTTTCCTGTTCAGCTCTTTCTCGACTGCTGTATTTCTGATTAGGACTAAGTCTCCAGGAGCATAGCTTCCTTGCACCAATCTGGTTTCAAATCGCTTTTCAAACTGGCGCTTAGAGTTCAATCTAGAATCTCATAAGATTGCTATGGCTTTTTCCAAATCTTCTTCTTGTCGTTCTATTTGCCTTATACATAGTGCTAATAATTCCTCATGGGAAGGTTCTTGGTCAAATCCTTCAACCAAGAAGGTTGACTCCCATAAATCGAAGGGTAATACTGGATCAACTCCGTGTAAAAGATAATATGCAGAATATCCTGTTGATCGTCGTACAGTAATATTATCTGCAAATAAGGCTGCTTGCAGCTTGTCTGGCCACAAGTGTATCTTCCCTTCACAAGCCTTCACTAAAGCTTCTCTAATTGCAAAGTGGCCTTGCTCAACCACTCCATTAGCTTGTGAATTGTAAGGGCTAATAAACACTTGAGGTATTCCATGTTGTGCAAGTATGTCTGATAGGACTTCTTTAAATTCAGGTCCATTATCTGTGACTATCCTTCCCACACCTCCATATCTGTATATAATATCATCTAGCACAAACTGGGCCACTGCTCGGGCAGATGCTTGTCGTAGAGCTTTGCCTTCGACATACTTAGATAAGTCATCTCTGGCTAGCACTATATAGCGATACCCCTTTGCTATAGGCATGTGCATGATATCTATATGAACCTTCGTGAATACAGTAGCTGGTGGTGGGGTAATAATGGGGATATGAACTTTAGCGGTATTCCTAACCTGGCACTCATGACAAGACTTGACATGATGCCGTACATCTTGGTACATTTGAGGCCAATAGAAGCGGCGTCTGAGGTTTTCCCAGGTGGCTTTCTCACCGTGGTGACCTAGTGACTCATGGGCTTGGCTCAAGATCTGTTCCTGCTTGCTATGATCAAATATCACTAAGAGAGGATGTCCAGATTTGGTTCACTTGAATAGGCGTCCTGCTTTTACGAAGTACTTGGTAACCTTTCGTAGAAACTTATTAGTGACAGGTTTCAGCTCGGGATTGATCAGATACTCGTATATCTGCCTAAGGGTGGTATCTTTATTCTCTTGGGTAGACAGTACATATGCTGTCATGCTCCTAGAGATACCTTCTCCTATTCCATTGTCCTTATGCAATCTGGGTCCATAATGTGCGTAGTCCAGGGCAATTTCATCAAGCCAGCTATCATCATATGATTCTATCTTGGCTTGGTCTTCCAGTGGTCTTCGGGATAATGCATCTGGTGCCTTGAACTATATCGCAGGTACATGAACAAGGGTAAAATCAAACATAAGGATTCCTTGGATCCATCTGTTGATTACTGCATTTGGTTGCAGTTCAGGCTCATTTAGCATTCCCTTGATATACTTGGCATCCACCTCTACTATGAGGTTCTTGGCTCCAATTACATATAGGTGGAAGTGTCGTAGGGCTCGGAATAGGCCAAATAGTTCCAGCTTGGGCTGGGAGTAGGTAGCTTCCACTAATGAGAAGGGGAGTGATCCATATCTAGAGGGGCGGCGTTTACCATGCTCATCTATTTGTGACAGAATCATCCCTACCCCCATATAGCTAGAGTCTACTGACAACACTATTGGTCGTCCACATGTATAATCTATAGGTAGGAGTGCAGGTGCTGTTGTAATCAATTCCTTCAAAGTCTCAAAGGCTTCTTGACATTCTTCTGTCCAGACAAAGGGTACATCCTTCTTCCAGGTAGAAGTTATACTTCTTGCTATTTGGGAGTAATTAGGAATCCATATGCGAACTGTTCCACATAGGTCCATAAATTGTCTGGCTTCTGTAGCACTTTGAGGGGTAGGCCATTCCTTTATGGTCTTTACGCGTTGTACGTCAGGTTCTTTTCCATTGATTCCTACATTCTGGCCAAGTATTACTACTTGGGGTTGGCAGATTTGAAGCTTCTTTCCATTGAAGGTTCCTCCAGCTTCTGCCAATCGATGTAAGATTCGATTCAAGTCTTCTGCATGTTCCCAGATATATTGTCGTATTCCTGGTCTTTCTGGCAGAACTGCAGGGTTTCCATCCTTATCGGGATAGATGGTAAGTGGTCCTTGTATTGGTGCATCGTCAATGAATACATTCATCACTTGCTTGGAAATTTCATCTTGGAATATAAACACCATGCATTCTTGGAATTCAGAGGGTGAATTGGTGTATCCAGTGGGTAATGAGGTTATCTGTAGTAGTCCTAGTGGGGTTTGGAAGGCTGTCATGTCGCGACTAGCTTGATCCATCTTTCTTGCATCAAAGCCCCAATATAGGTCTAGGACTGTAAAGCATTTTCCTCCCAAGAACTGGTCTACAAATTGATCCAGGTGTGGGGGAATTGATGACTCCTTGATGCTAACTACATTTAGTGGTTGCAGGTCATGTACTATTCTCAGTTTCTGCTTCTCTTCATTCCATGTACAGAATCATCGTGATCTGTAGGGGGATTGGCAGTATTCATAGACTCCTGCTCTTATCTTAAGTTGCAGGAGATCTATGATTCGTTGTCGCAATGCAGGGGCAAGTCGTATGCCTTTCTCCTGCCATGGCTTATGTGGTACATGAGGTATCTTGTAGGGGCTAAAGTACTCTTCCTTAAGAGTTCCCCTATCCTCATCTTCAAAGGCTATAGCTGCTTCATTCTTGATCAGCGTATAGATAAACAAATCGCGTTCTTCAGGCCACAAGAATTGATGGGATTCCATGTCCTTCAAAATCTTGTCTATTCGTGCCTGGGTAAACTTCCGAGTGGGCCTTTGTAGGCCAAAGTGTACATTCAGGGTTTCCAATGTTATCATTGGATCGTATGGTATTGTTCTGGTGACCTTAAACTCCTGGAGAATTGCAGTAGAGATTGGCTTGATGCGTTGATCAACCCTCTTATATGCTCCGTAGGTTTGTACACATGAGTGTGATCTTGATCGGGTAAGTAATCCTATAGACTCTGCGTCTAGATTCTTGGGTAAGTACCGATCCATACTGTGTTCTTCGTATATTGCCTTGATAGTCATTGCCTTGATTTGTATGTCTCCTAATGGTTCCGCTGCTTCGTTAGGCAGGCGGATACTATCAGTAATACTACTGCTTCGTTAGGCAGGCAGTTACTAATAGCTAGTACGCCCTTCTTAAGCGTGTCGTCCTAATACGGTGTAAGATCTGTCCCTTAGATGTCACGCATAAGAGTCTAGTTCCTATCATAGTCTGTAGCTATGCCTATATATGGTCTTAGGATCACACTGGATCTGCCTAGGCCGAATAGCTATACTCTATGCTTCTAGCGCTCCCGTTTTACCGTAATAGGGAATCCTTCTATTCACAGTTGTATTCACCGTACTCGTGGTGTTAGCTTCGTGCTATTGCCAGCGTAGCAACAACTATGTATTACTCTTTCGTAGTTTAGTGAGGTTGCGCTCGTTGTCTCGTATGACTAGATGGCAAGGTGTCGTGCATTCGTGTACCGTAGTCTACCTAAAGACTCGGTCTATGTCCTCGTATATTTCTCTCTGTGTGTGGAGCTGGTTTCCGCAGGGAACGGAAATGCATTATAGTTGGGTTATGTGTTGGCCAGTCAACCATTTGACTCTCTACTTATTCAGGCAGGGTTTTTGCTCACACTTTCCATGTTGTCGTAAAGGGGATACAAGAGGGGGTATGTAGGAATATGGTAACGATACAGTAGGAGTGTCCTTCATAGCTATAGTAGGTGGGGATGGACACTTTCCACACCATCAGATCAGGCGCTCTCGCACTGAAAGTTCTGATGGGTTACTGTTATCTACCATAGTTACGAAAACATACCTCTTGTATGTCCGACTGTTCCAATTGGGGGGGTTGGCGATGCTTGTCCTAGTCGGCCTCTCCCATACATAGAGTACGAGGCTAGGAGGGGTGGGTGGTTCTCTAGTAAATCAGTGGGGAGTGGAGAGGATGGGGCGTACCTGGTCCTATGCGCCTCAAGCGATGGTGGGGGGGAGGGGAAAAGTCCACCCCGCGGTTGCTAAGGGTGAGGCCAGGTTTATAAACTATCTGGTCGGATCTTAAAGTGTTCGGCATATTCCTTAAGCGAGCACAGTCTGCTAGGGCGTAAGTTGATAAGCGAAATTAGTATCAGCATGTCTGCTGAGTGTCTATCCTATTTTGGGACCGCTGATCCGTAGCTTTGACAAGGCCGCAAGGTTTCTTCTTGATTTGGGAATGGCGTTTTGTCTTTCTTAATTGGGAACAGGGTCCTAAGCTTTCGTGTACAGTTTCTGACTTGTGTGATTCGTCTCGGGCTGTGTCGGCCTCTACTTTGTATACCTAGTTCCTTGGATATTGTATTTAATGTGCCCTTGTGTCAGTCACAACTCGTTGCCCATAATACACTTGATTGCGGGCTACACTAATGTACAAACACTTGTGTGCGTCTGGGGCACGGCACATCGTAACTATTCGTACATACACATATCCTTCAAACATAGGTAGCGACGAACTGAAAGAGTAGTCATAATAAGTCGTGGGAGGGGACGAACACTTGAGAGAAACGAAGTAGAAACAATATTACAGTCTCGGGGACGGGACTGTCAACAGACGTCACGGAACTGTCAAAATCTGTCACGGAACTGTCAAAACGATCGAGCCCGGGGCACAACTGCGCTCGGGTCTCGACTCACTATCTCGAAGGAAAGATAAGCATATAAAAGCATCAAAGACGCTGGTTTTTCCAAAAATTATGAATGATAGGCATAAAGAGAT
>JAHZSR010000088.1:0-126046 GCA_025782845.1 Boletus coccyginus
TGACTGGGAACTCGACGACTCGGAGGAAGCTCCCATTCTGACCGTCGTAGACCCGAACAGAGTGACGATTCCATGTGGCAGTGGCGATGAGGCGTCCGTCGGGTGAAAACTTTGCTGCCACCACCCAATTATCGTGTTGCAAGGGGCCGAGCAGTCGCTTGCCAGTCGACAGCGACCAGACGCAAGCAGTGTTGTCATCCGATCCAGTCACGATTTTCGTCGCGTCTGGCGAGACGTCGACTGCACGCACGAATTTGCTGTGTGCCTTGAGCTCGGTCACTTTGGAGTGACTCTCTGCATTCCGTACCGTCACCAAGCCACTCTTTGTCACACTGACGATCCACTTTCCATCTCGTGACACCGCGATGTCGCCCACGGTACTCCCCGCATCCATTGGGGTTCCCACCTCCCCGCCATCCTCTATGCGCCAACGTCGAATCTTTTTTTCCCTGCTGCCACTGACGACGTGCTTCCCATTCAAGGAGGAACTCAACTGAATATATGTCACCTCGACCATCGATTGCGATCGGTTCCGCTTTCTTTCGGTGAACGATACTGGAGGAGGAACTGCCTTCGCTCGACTCTTGGGCCCTCGTCAGCATCGTCCTTTCAGTTGTCCCCCCCAGTGCTCACCTTTCTTTCGCCTGGAGGGACTCGACATACCCGGCTAGGTATCAGATCGATGGAATGAGGGATGCGTGGTCGTTTATTCCTGGTACGCCCTTGTCACCTGGTATACACGTGCGTCAATTCACACACCCACAATCACCTCGTGTCATGGGCGCTTGCTCTGGCCAAAATGCTTATTCGCCCTTGATGTCGCCATTGTGTACCCTGCCAGTTGTTGATAGGGAAAATCACTCTCGAGGCTATTTCGAACAGGCACCAATGACGAAACGAGCTGCACAACGACTATCAATGAGGGCCACGCAGTACCCACGCCCTGCCTGGCCGGTCTCTTTTCCTGGCCAGATCGCGTCATGAGTCCCTCGACCCGGTTCAGAATGGATCTCGTCGACTCTCGACACCCTTCCGACGTGGTCCCAATCGCTTATCTTGGGTCGTAGTCGTAGCTTGGTGAAACAATGGCCGCGGAGAAGAGGACGCCCGCGCACTCGATGACTGGCTAAATTGCTTGCAGTTACCATCCCAGAAGAAAGGAATGAACCACCAAGTATCATACAAGAATGATGCGCTGACTCGGATTCGGGGGATTGGCCAGGAATCTCGAGAACGGTCACGTTCGTCCCGGTGGACACATGAGATGCTTGCTATTGCTCGACCTCGCGAGGCATCGTCGTACAAGTCTACTTTGATTGGGATGGTCCTGAGCGGGCAGCTAGCTAGTTCATCCGAACTTGTCGTGATTCCATACAGAATGCAATTGAGTGAGCATCATGTATGGTTGCCTGCAAGTCACTCGCTGGTGCAGAGAAAATAGCAGGTACGACCAATCGAGTACACCGTGTCTAGTATATACTAACAGTGACTCAATCACACCCGAGATTAATCATCCCTCTATCAATCTTGCGAGAGCAATCAATCATTATAAATAACAATCAAATAGCAAACACAAAGAGGAAACATAGAGCATCACCAATCGTCCGCTAGCAGACGACTCAAAGATCAACATTCGACGCTCAGATACATCCCTCCTCAACATCGGATATCCCACTTCAACTCGTGCGCGGAGGTGGGGGCGGAATATACCTCTGATCGTCCCTTCTATCACCCACCATCCCCAGCCCATGACCTCGACCTACTTCATCGGAATCCAGTGATGTTCCAACAATTTTTCGAAGAAATGTTGGAGAACGGCCCGGGCCCGTCGTATACGTATTAGGATATGCATGTGGCCACTACACTGGAGCCTGATAAAGATCACTGAATTGTCTCTTCGAGATCAACTTTTTCAGCTTTCAAGCGCAGGACCGCCCACTCAGGGAAGATCTGCAGTAAGCAACAAACCCGTCCGCCATTAGATCTAAACAATGTCACGCATCGAACTTTGGGTGTGGGTGCACTTACAACGTCGGCGTAAGATGAAGGAAGGACTCGAATATCCCAGAGTCTTTGAATGGTGATTTTGTCTCCACCGACCACAAGGTCATAGTTGACTGAGATAGCCACGCACCAGGCGACATGACTGTACTCAATGACGAACTCCGGTTTGATGGTGCCGGTCGTGGTGTCCCAGAATGGCAACGATGAGTTGGTGGAAGCTACAATGAACGCGCTGTTGCTTGCCAAGGCAATGCACTTGGGGTCGTTGTTACTATGAATGGGAATGGGCCATTGAAAGTGTGTCGTCCCGTTCAAGTTGTACGTGTCAAGACAGTAGATGTTGCCGTCGAGAGATACGGCAAAGAGTCGCTTGCAATCGCTAGCCCAGGCAAGAGATTGGTTCAGGAACGAGCTGACTTCGGTTGGGACCTATCTTGCAGTCGCGAGATAGGACAAAGATTCGCTTGTTATTGCCGGCCAAATTATTGCGGTTCCAAAAATAATGACGAAGGCCAAAAAAAAATGAAATGAGGGAGAGACCTCCGCTCGTGGTTCGAACTGTCTCAAGTGCGTACTGTTTACAAGTGATATGTCAGTCGTCAATGCCCAACGTCATTCTCTTCTTTGATCCTTAATCGGTTACAACTTGGAGACACCTCAAAGTTCCTGAACGACCCTCTCCAAGATCCACTCTTGCACGGTCGGATTGAGCAGCACAGCGGGGACTTTGATCTGTCCGGAAGCGATATTTGAACTCTCGCCTTTCCAATGACGATATTCCGCAAACGTGCCCGCCTTCACGATCCGGATTGTTGGCAGGTGAATTTTACCCTGCTCAAATCCGTGCTTATGCTCGATGTTAGTGGCAACGAGCGCGTCAAATAGTTTTTGTCGCGCTAAATGTGTGTTCGGCCCTGTTGTATGATTGGATTGGTGAGTCACCGCTCGTGGATCATGTTATATGCCAGTGCACCAACGCACCGAGAGGTCCCCCGAGCTCGATAAAGAAGCCCACAGCAGGCAATGACGAACGGTCATCAAGTACAGTCGTAAATTCTTGCACTTGAATTGTGTCCTTGGAACTAAAGGTTTGGATAGCCGCTAGGAGTTGATCGTCTGTTATCTGCATGGAGGGGATGCGGATCGTCAATCTGTCCCAAACATCAGATGCCATATCCGGTGCATACGAATAGTGATATACTGACGTCCTCCTCCCGGAGCATTTAAATACTGGGGAGTTGCTCTGGGGGTCAAACCCAACGATGCACACGACATCACCCAGTCGATATCGCCACAAGCCGTCTCTAGTGGTCAAGATCGGCTCGTAGTATCTGCCCACTTCCACTTCCCACTGCATCATCATTACAATTAGCGAACATTCAAAGTAAGGTGAAAGGTGAAATACTGACTGGTTGGCGGATGTTTTCATGGGTTGCATCTAGAGAGAGATCCAAGAACTCGACAACTCCATCACTCTGAAGAACGAATTCATCTAGTTTATTCGCATGCGGAAGGCCTATCATAGCTTCGGATGCACCATAGCCAAAAGAGCGGACAGAGACAGTTGGTCCCAGAATGGACCTCACCTGGATGAGATGCTTCAGTCCGTCACAATCATGGGGGTCACGTGATTGCACACCTTTGGAACCGCGGTAGCGAATGGACCACTGCATATCGTCACAAGTTCGCTCACATTCGGCCAAACACGGGCGAACCATCCTTCAAAGGAGAACGGAGGCCCAATCGCAAGCAGTTCTGCTGCGCGCTCGGGATTCGGATGGAACTGAGCCTGTGCAGCCTTTCAGTGACAACATCCATATTCGTGGACCCTGACTTGCCTGCAAGTACTCTCGAACATGACCAATGCCTTTTAGGTCAGGTAGTGTGCCATTCCTGATACAGGATACGAGTATTTCCCAATTCTCGTCAATGTGACGGATCAGATCAACGAACTGCGTCGCGAACAGTACAGAGAAACGGTCCACGTTTCTGCTCGCGAGGAAAAAGAGACCGTGGATTATTAGGAAGGAAGGGAAGTGTCCAATTACGGTTGCTGCCAATGGTACAGCATAGCCTGACACTAAAATACATAGGAGCTTAGTGTGCATTGTTGGGGATAGGAAGAACCGTACTAGAGAGGGACATCCAGCTTTCGTCATCAGTATACCACCCAAGGGTTCTACGCAGAAGTCCCCCTGATGCGATGCAGATGGGAATCCTTTGCACTGCTTCACCAGGTGCGCGTTCTATCACCTTAACATCCCTGTATCCTGTGCATATCACCGCAGCGAGCGGATTTTTGCTGTCCGGATCAAAAAATGGGCGAGTCGGAAGCTTTAATCGTGCATCGTGATTGTATTTCGGCATAATCTTTGGGATTGTTCCAGATGTACCGCTGGAAAGTGCGAAGAAGTCCGGAAGTCCCGGGGAAAACATATTCTGGACGTCCTCTTCCTTGCATGGCTGTGCATCGAATTTATCAATGAATGGCTTGTACGAGTCGTAATCTGAAAGGGGGACATGAGACCGGAAATCGGCTAGCAAGGTGTCGTCGACTTCGGTGCCACCATGCGCTGAGACAGCATCACGAAATCCAGTAAGCGAACATGCCTGGGACGCGTACTGGGTGGCGAAGTTGTCTCGGATGATCTGGAGGAGTGCAAGATTCGTTTGATCTTGTAGAGCGGCCACCTGCTAAGGTGTCAGCACGGGAGTGGAACTGAAGAAAACGTTATGCATTGACCATCTAGGCTGAGTCGAAAACGCTGGGAAATCTAGATTGCGTGAACGTCAGTTCACATGGATCTATATTCCCGACTCAAGAGGCAAACCTTTGGCTTGACGGTCAAGTTGGCGACTCACAACTTGAAAGAGAAGGACTGCGGATGCCCGACTTTAAAGCGGCAGCAAACCAATGCTGCCATGTCGGGTATCTTGGAGCGTTGGTAACATTGTTGTGTGTGGTGAATGTGTCACCACTGCCATATGCCCAAATTATGCTGTATATAATCGTCAGCATCTAGACGCCTCTCCAAGAGTCCTGGCCCCGTTAAGTACTGCTGGGGTGGCCGCAAACGCACCGGGTAAAATCAAGCTGGTAAACGCGGTTACGTAATTCCACAGTGTGTGGCCGGAACACTGCTGATTTGAATGCAAGTCCCTGACTCACAAAGGCAAAGGTTCTGCCGGAACTATGATCATAGCCTTCAAGTTGCATGTGCCAACACCTTGATTAGTCAAGATGCGATACTACTAACTTACTCATCACATCAAATATATGCGACGAGCAGACTCATCGGAACTCTAACACAATTTTTGTGACAACAATAGCGCATTTACGCCCGTTCAATCATCATTCAGATTGTGTGCGGTACTGGCTTACCGCGAGTCCATGGCCCAGTTCTATTCCCACTGGTATACGTTTCGTTACACCATTGTTACACCGTTCGTAGCCTTTCTGCCAGGGTTATTATGGAAAAGCACAGTCTCGCCACCATGTGGTCCATTTCTACCGTCTCGACGGGCTGTGGACGTCTGACGGCGAGAATTGGTTGTAGAGCGTGAGATTGAAAGGTAAGCCGAAATTGTAGCTACCCGCGCATGCAATCCAAGTGAGAGCGGTGACACTGCATAAACCTGTTCAAGGAATCAACCGACTGCATGATCACCCTCACTGCATACGATCGGGATGACAACATGGAGGATACTGAGTAGTGAGTATGCAATTTTTTCTGCGAGTGTTGTTTGACGGGTCGCAGCCAGGGTTTCTCGGGCACTTTGTCGAGGTCGGGAGGAGATACAGCCATGTTTTGTGCAGGCACCCGTGTCGCCTGTTGCATCTCCGATCTATTCAGTGAGGAGCCCGATCCCATAAGGAAAGTACGAAGTTGGGGCACCTGCTGCTGAAAGAGGAAGATAGGTTGTCTACACTGCGCGAACCGACACAGGGTTGCTGCTGCCGCAGGTGTCTTCGCACATCCGGAACAGGAACCCAAGTCCGCTGCGTGGTGGGCCGGTCTTGCGACCACCTGTGAAACGCGTGCGGGAAGACAATAGCGCGAAATCTCACGTGCATCTGCACCGAAGAAGGTGAGAAATTGTGGCTGAAGGTGAGTTTTAAAAAAGTTGGCATCCTCATGGTATTGCCAACCTTGAAGTAAGCATAGGTATGGAATGGGGTAGGGGTGAGCGTGGATGACGGAGCCCGCCATTGTTGGGTTCGCGGATGGGCCATCAAGGCCTCAGGCTGGTCCAGGGTTATGATCCGGTATAATCGGTGTGGGAGACGGTATTACATGGTGTTGTGGAGGATAGGAGGGACAATCGGAGGTATGCTTGAGGACGCGTGGATCTGAGTGTTGAACGTTCGAACGTTCAACGTTAATCAATTGGATCTGCTAGCCAAGCGGTCGGTTGGTGGATGTCCTGTTTTTCTTTTTTGGGTTTCATTTTGTATAATGTGAGCGGCCAGCTGGCAAGCGCCAGGACACGAGGTGATTATGGACGTGTCACAAAATTGGATTGATAAGAGATACGTGCACCAGAATTGCTTACCAGGAATAGACGACCACGCCCTCATTCCATCGATTTGATACCTAGTCGGGTATATCTTCCAACGTACACCCCTGGCGAAACAATGGTGAACACAGAGCGGGTTGGAAGAACGATGCTGATGAGAACACAAGAGTCGCGTGAGAGCAGTTCCGCTTCCAGTATGGTTCACCGAAAGGAAGTAGAACCTTCAACCGATCATAATTGATGGTCGAGACAGTGGCATATATTCTGTCGCCCTGCGGTCCTCGTTGATGGGAAGCACGTCATGAACGGTGGCAATGAAAGGAAGATCCGGTGCTGGCGCATTGAGGACGGCAAAGAGGTGGATGTGAATGCCGTTGTCAGCATCAGTGTCACGAGATGAAAAGTTGATCATGTCAGCGGGATGAGGGTGGCCGGGTGATGGTGCGCCATAAAAATGAGGAAAAAATCGTAGATTATATAAATGCATGTGAGATATCAGTGGCCTGCTACACGGATGCCTAGCTGTTGTTGTTGAAAGCTCTGGAGGCGATTATTGATTGTTTTCGCACTAAAGTAGAAATGATAGACTATGTAGCTATTTTGGTGTAGTCCTGTGGGCACTCGACTCCACCCTCGACGGGTTCTAAATTCGGTGACTTGAAAATTCGGCTCCTGCCGCGCGAGCACATCATGCCACGGGACCATACGACGCCAAGAAATGCCTTCGAAGGTGGGTGTGCTATTCAAATTTACCTGCCAATTGCTTCAGAATGGCTGTAACCCCAGCGACGTCCTTGATTCCCAACGCCACCCGGCCAGCTAGAAAGAAAATTAGAATCGGGATCTTGGGTTCGGTGTTTCAGCTTTCAAGGAGTATGACCGACATCCCTGTGCAGTGTTGCAGACCCCAGTGGGGGATGGAGAGGGCGATCGAGGAGAGTCCGGGGAGGAGCTCGTGCGCTGTCGGTGAAAGGGGGACGACTTTGAGGGTAGAGACGAGTCGATCTCAGAGGTGGTGGTCGCTAACACGGCTGATTGGATAACTGCAAACTGTTTTGGGTCAGAAATAATCTTCCCCTTATGAGCGCCCCCGAAGCTCCCCGTGCCATATCTTTCTTTCCAATTCACCGGCAGGACCATCATCTCACCTTTCGCCTTTCCCCGCATCCCTCCACAAATGCGATGGTAGCTCCACCAATAAAACCCCATGTAAGTCGTGTTTATGTTGCACCGATATACTTATTCACGATATCTTAGCGGCTTTCCGTATGTGTTTCCCAGGTAATGAGTGTCTGCAACTCATAGGCTTGAATCGTCTTTAGGCTCGTGACGACTCGAATGATGGCAGAAATGGTAATTGGGGAACCCTCCAAATAGCTACTCCCGCAATCGTGGGCGGCGTCCTGCTCTTTCTCTTTGTAGCCTATATCATCTGGCAACGGAGACCGCATGACAAGCGCCCTTACGACTACCACAAAGTACGGTCCGATTGGGCCACCAAGATAGAGCGCATGTTCGTCCCTCAACGGAAACGAGTCCTCCACTCAAGCGCCCCCATGACGCTCGACGATTCCATGTGCTCGTCTGAGCTTACGTTCGATTATCGCAGGTCACAGCCGGATCGTTCCGACTCGTCCGATTCGCAGACGCCGTTAACATCGACGAGCTATGCCTTTGGTTACCCCCCAAAGACATGCTCAGACTCACCACCGCCGACCCCCAAGCATCGCGCGGTGCGCTGGTGGTGGATTCTCGGGTCACGACCGCAGGAGATCAAGTCCGAGGAACCTGGCAAGCGTTGGTGCGTAGACGATCCAGATGAGAGTAGTACTGGACATGGTCACAGTACCAACGACCACCGATATACCGGGGCTTTGGGGTCCTTGCATGAGGATCCAGAGGAAGTTGAAGATGGCGTTATTCCGATAGGCGAAAATTTTGACAGTATCGAGTCAACCTCCATGACGCGGCACTTTCCAGAGCAGGCGCGATCCGTTCGTGGGATGCTGACTGTACCAGAGAAGCCTTGGTCCTCTGATGCCCGCATACCTGCCAGCGTACCGGCGGCGGGGGCTCCACAAAGCAACCCACGCACGCCTGTAAGTCGCTCTCGCGTCTTACATAGATGTATGGTTATACGATGATGCTTGATCAACAGTTAACCTCCTCGAACCGCGGCTTGCCACCTAGCTACGACATCTCGGGGGGCCATACACGATACCCGTCCACAGAGGATATCACCCTGGCACGCTACGGGCCGTACATGCCCATTCCACCCCCAGCACTCAAACCAGGGTATCCATCACCTCGCACGTTCCACGGACGCGAGCTTTCGTCTGATAGTTTCTTGGCCACCCAACCTCCGATGGTCGCCACATTCATGTATTAACGTTAACCCATCACATGTTTCAATTTGCGCCCAGACCCAAAGTCGGTTCAAAATATCAAGCACACACTAGATCCTTTTCCTGTGGGCGATATTTCGGTATATATTCATCTCACGATAATTTATTCCTCCCTTTCCCGCTGTTCCTGTCGCATCTTATCGTGTTCCTTTAGTGTACGTCTCCACGCTTGTTCTTTCTGTTACTGTCGGGCGTACTTATTACTTTGTTGTTTGTCGTATCGCAGAATCACTAACTTAGCCTTGCACTGCTGAGAGTATTGAACGTCGTACAGTACAGTATATATCCTTACCGTTGTCCGAAGATATGACATCATCCAAAGGGCTCTGAATCATTGCATGCGATAGCCCTGGGCTGCGGTTATGATAACATTCCCTGGGGGCCCTTTCCACATGGTCTGTGCCTGGCCAGATACCGATCTCATGACGGTTGGCATGGCCACCAAACAGGGCGGTTCGAACTGGCTGCCAGGGGATGAACTACGTGACGAGGAGACAAATCACCAGCCTTTTCTTGGGAAGTTATCCCGATGGTTCAGTAGGACGGGCCCAACGGTTGAACACGCATCAGACGTCTTGCGCACAAGGCTCCCTATGACATATCCTGAATCCAATATCCGTCATCATCAAATATACTAGAGTCTAGAGGCAGATTAGGTAGAGTGGGTAAACCAAGCGAGTCCAAACGTCCTAGATGTCCACAGCCCCGAGTCCATCGATCACGGACGCGATCGATATCCCCAGCAATGAGCATGTGTTACTTACGGGTGGCGCGAGAGCCTAGAAAGTCCTGTGGCCCATCTTTTCCTATCGTATCCGTCCGGCAATCTCCCTAGTGACAAAATGCCAGATGTAGTGGGACCATCCTTCCAGAACGCCAGCGCCGGTCATAATGTGTAAGCAATCACCGGCGGAATGCTAAGATGGGACCATGAGCGCGAGGTACGTAGACTTGATAGGGGCAAAAAGACGCACTGCATCGGGCCGGAGGCGCCCCGGACGCTCGATGGGTAAGTAGAAAATATCAGGGAATTCAGTCGCCAGAAGGTCCTGTTTCATGTACAAGACCATCAGCACGTCGTCCAATATCAACACTGTGAGGTAGAGTGCGTGCGTGCAATACTGAGAGTGGTAGCACCGACCTTGAAGATCTCATTGTAATCCTGGATCCATGGCCAGTTGTACCATCGGAACTGGTATGGTTCAATCGCCGTCCATGGTTTACGGTGATTGTGACAGTCTTCGTGGCCGGGTAGATAAGCCCTAACGACGACTTGTTTCGGCCGTGTTCCGCCGTTGCGCCGGTATTCGTCAATTGCATCTTGGACTTGCCCCGCCCACGTCCGCATCGCAACCTTGAAGAATGCCTTGACACCTTCGATGCCATAGCCCGCTGCTTCTCCAGCCTCTTCATCACGGAACGCGCTCATCAACGTGGTCGTCCAATGACCGCCCGTGTTCACAACCAGGGTCCCAAAGTTTCCCTCCGGTGGCGAATCCAAGAAGATGGGCATGTATTCCGAAGGCGACAACGACCACGTCTGTTCATCACTGAAAAGTGGTTTTGTGGTAGGGTTGGTGGCAGTGGGATCTTCATCCTCTGCTTCCGTCCTAAAGGTATTTTGGTATAGTGTCTCGAGATCTTCTTGGTTGAGTAGGAGGTCGACGCGGCGGAAGAGAACGAGGGGCGTATTTTCAATGGAGAAGTCAGGTGGAAAATCGAGTTCGGGTATCAGAGGGGACGTGGGCGAGAGGTATAATTTCTGTGGCCACGCTCTGTCGAAATACGGGTTTTCGGTATAATTGGGGGTTGCGCGGACGTGCGGGTAGAGAAGACACGACAACGAGAAAAAGTGGTTCTCCGTTATCGAGTCTAGCAAGGTCTCGCATCAAGACAGATCGAGTGACATGCGAAAATGGAAAACTCACCACCCATCAGAAGCCACCCACCCTGTTCGACCATGTCTTTGACCATAGCAGCGCCATTGAGTGGCCGGACGTCACATTGAGAGGATGGTCGCCATTTATACGAAGCGACGTCCGGGAATCTGTCGAATTGCTCTTCGTGGTCTACCCCCAAATGCCAATAGTATTCCCGATCTGCTGCGCACCCCTCCAACTCGGAGAAGGCGAATACCTGATCCGCACTCGTAAGCGCAGGTAAATCGGTATTTGGACTGTATGTCCAATACCCCGAAGACCATGCTTCAGGCGAGCACGTAGCACGCTGACGACCCGCAAAGAATGAAGACCAGTCCGACAACCGGAACGAAAACTCGGACGACGAAAAGGTATAGACAGTGATCGCAAAGGTGATGAGCGCACCAAACGCGATCACTTTGGTAGATAAATAGTGGGGTCTTAGAGTACAGAACGCGCTTGGAACCAAGTTGGGCGCCATAACGAGCACTGAGGAAAGGCCAGCCTAGAGATGTGGCTGGACTGGGAGACTGAAACTACGCTGCCGGTCAGTGGCTGCGCTTGAAACAAATGAACGTTTTTTTCTCGTGACCTGGCATGCAAAAGCCAATCGGAACAATTGCTGGCTTAGGACTAGTTTAGACAGTCGCTACATGACAATTGCTGGCTTGGAAAAACAAAGCAAGCCGCACCCCAGCCCCACGGCTTACACCATTCGCGAGAACGGGGATCAACGTTTCAACAGGCAAGACATTTTATTTATCCGACCGAGAAAAATCTACTCCAGTGTCTGCTGAATACCATGTCCACAGGTTGCGATGCGGTCAGGCTCTGTTGTCACATTTTCGGAGCAGGACCTGGACAACCTGTTTTTCGACTCGGAGGCTTGAAGCGACATTGAGTCTTGACAGTACCTGTCTGTGGCAAGAAAACATGGGTGACAGAAAAATACTCTCCTAACAAACTACCTATTTCCTCGGGTATGAAGAGAGGAGTCCTGAGGTCTGGAACTTGCAAGGCGGACTGTCACCGTGACAAACGGTCACAATACGACGAGAAAAAGAAATTTAAAAAATGATCTGACCCTGGTTCGAACAGGAGACCTTCTGTGTGTTAGACAGATGCGATAACCAACTACGCCATCAGACCGATGATGACAGTTGCGGATAAATGAACTCCAACCATGTGCAACCAACAACTACACGGGTTGGATTGCGGCCATGAGGCATGAGGCCTTGAGGCTTCTTGTCTTGGACCGTGCGTCGGTCTCGTCCTAGCTTCATAATGAGTCGATTTACCTCGATCCCGAGGGCCCCCGAACCGCAGCTTCCGACGCTGCCAGCAGATGTTGTTTCAGCGATCAGTGTTCTCCACCAGTTTGTCACTTCAGCGCAACAGCTCCCCCCTCAGATCATAGTGACTTGCAGAAACGAGAGACGTGCATTTGGTAGGGCCGCGCTTCAGGCAATGAGTTATCGTGTACGCACTGCAGCTCGAATATCCCAGGTACATTATACTGATGAGTCTTAACATAGAAAGCAGTGGATCTATTTATCCACCGTTTCGCTACGAAAGATGATTGGTGGATATCCGAATTCAAGTACAAGCCGGACGTCACGATTTACGCCCGCTTTTACCGGTTGCACGGAGAGGAGGACGATGGGATGGTGCAGCTCGATGAAAGGGGATGGTCGGAATTGGTAGGAAACGCGGTCAAGCTAACGGTTGTGTTTACCTCGCTCAAGTTCAGCGTCACCGCGTGAGTAACTAATCAAACGGGGCTCTGAGCAGGACTGCGGACGCTTACGCTTGTTATTTCGCAGGCAATCGTCCGCAGTATGATTTCATGTATTGTGGGCAAAGCTCGGCCGAGCGGGTCTATTATTGGAAGAGAGGCTCCTGAGTATATACTACAGCATTCTTCCGATTATTATGCCAGGGGAGATTTGCCCGAGTCTTCAGGAGCTTGGTAGTCATGTCAGAGCGCGTGTAAGGGGCGGCGAGCACGGGAAATGCTTGGACTGCGGCGCAGCAGAAATGGTTGTAAGACCCCAGTGGCTGGTCGGAGTCTGAAACCTGTTGTACAGCATCCCGGCTCAAGGATCCTGCTTACTAGCCACCCCTTCCACTTCAATCGTCTCTGTCGATTTCCATCCGCTGTACCACTCGAAGCAACCCATCTACTCAACTGGTTCTGTCCCTTTGACAAAGCTACAGCAGTAATTTAGCAAGGCTACTACACAGTATGCGCCTTTCTATCCTACCGATACTCCTAGCGGGGGCAAGCGCAGGTGAGACATTGCTCCGCTCCATCAGTCCTATGGTATCGACTTAACGATTATTCGCATCTACAGTCAGTCTCGCTGCAGCTGAGCCGATCCGCGTCATCGACAATCCATCTAATGCAAATGCCAACATTCGCTTTGGCCATGCGCTGGCAAACGCAAACGTAAACGGCAATGATGACAACGTCGACCGTGTCGTCCGTCCCACAGTCATCATGATCCCTCCTCTTGAAGGAAAGGACAAGGGTCTCTCCCGCCACTTCTGCGGAGCCTCGCTGCGCGAGAAAGCTCTCCGCTTATCCAACGCTTTCCGCCACGCGCTTGGAATGCCACCGATCGAGGTTGATCTCGCAGTGCCTGGACCCGGGGAAGTCCACATTCTCCCTTTGGGTTATCCCTCACACAACGTCATACTTCATTCCCAAGAAGAGGACGAGGAAGGGAAGCCCAGAAACCACCATGGCGATGAACGCCCAGACCACCCTGATGACGATGATGGCCATGAACATCACCGCCATCATGGCCACCGTGGACATCACGGTCACCACAAACACCGCAAGAGCTTTTTGAGGCGCATCCACAGGGCCATCAAGGCACTTGGACCCTGGGAAGGTCGCGCGGTATCCTTCGTTCTTGGTAAGAAATCTCAGATCCCGCTTTTCCTGGGCTAATGTACTGTATAATAAGGCTGTGGTATCGGCGTTCTTTTAAGGATGTTCTGGGTTCTGTCTGTCCTGGCTTATCGCACCGTGCGCGGCGAACGTGGTGAGGAGACCGTTGATCGCGAATACATCGTGTATGAGCAAGTTCCCGAGACCTTATTTATGGCTCCTCCGCAATACGTTGATGAAAAGGTCAAGGTGGAGGCACGTTTTGAGGACGAGGAACGCAAGTAGGAACCTCAGATATCGTGACTCATCTTGATGCACATTACATGGCAACGAAAAGATGCGTTTTATTCTCTAGCTTCTTATCTTTTCCTCTAGTTACAAATCTGTTATACATGCCTTCTTTTCTGATTGATATTTTCTGTCCTGTTTGGCTCTGGCTTGGTATCCTTTGACGATCCAATCTCTTTATCGAATAGACTCCCACGCTCGTTTGAACACCTCATGTTGTCTATCCTCGTATCTTTGTAATGGAGGAAATTACTCCGATTTGGTAGAGACAAACTCTAGTGGCAGCTCTGGAAGACAAACCCTCGATGGCCAACTTACTAATGAAGAAGCAGGTTTAGCCCGAGTTCGACTCGAGCCGACTTTTTGTCATTTCGACTCACTCTCAAGTCTTGACATCGTTGAGGTACCTTGCGAAGTCTGGCCAAGGCTTAAATCTGGCATACGGACGACAATTTGAATGTCAGATCACTGTGATGGTCAGTGGTCAGTTCCCTCTGCCCGTGATGCCATAACATGTCATAAATTTGGCCTCGTTGTCTAAACAGCGGCCCGAGGTACTGCTCCAGTGACATTTTGGTGCATTCGTATACTTCGTCTGGAAGGACGTTTCTGGATCCTGAACTACATCATTTCGTGTGGGATCTTGAAAATCATCCTCAATTTACCCACTTCGTTTCCAGGCAACTCAGCGCTTGTCACTTGTTGTCCTCGGTTTTGGTTGAGCGCTTGCACAGGACAATGTACTCACACCATGGCTGCTACAAGTTTCTGATGCCGTGGTTGTGCGTTCAGACCCAGAAAACGCATGATATAAAGATGGTCTAAACTGGATGAACACGGCATTCATCGCACCAGCTTCTGGTTTACCCTTGATGTGTGCTTCGTGTACCTTGTCGGATGTCTTGTTCGGAGAAGAAACGCATCCCTTCCTCTGGGCTTCCTGGATGGCCGTTCATCGCTCGACTTTCGGATACATGCTCCGTGTAAGACATTCGGAGCTATGAGCGGGAAATGTGGCAGGAATTTTCATCCTTCACAAAAAGTACATCACTCATCCTACGAGGTTCAGCTGTGTCCCTCGGAGTTACGGGCATGCGATATGTCATTCTCAACACCACTAATGCGACCGACGACCTACTCGAGAAGTAGAGTGCCAGCGCGTCGAACGAGCCAGTGCACTTCACGATGGGCGGCGACCTCGCCGGTTTTACGTACTGAAAACATCGCAAGTTCTTTCGTCGGCAGATTTGTACCAAGAATAGCCCCGAGCCTTGTCGAAGAAGAGAAAGCGAAACAATTCTTATGCAATGTATTGAAGAAACCTGATGATGATCTGGTCGTGCATAGTTGCAGGTGCGGCGCCAATTGTCCTCTGAGTTTAGGGGGAAACAGCCAGCTCGGTGATCTTGACGATTTCGCATGGTTATAGCGCCAAGGACGGCGGATCCGCTCGCGGAGATGGCTAACAACTTGAAAGCCATGCACAACTTGTCCGTAACTACGACACGGTGCCAATCTGTACGTTTTCCGAGTCCTGATCCATTTCAATTGCTTGAAGGGTTTTACTATTCTGGTACTGCCTTGAATGGTTCCCTAGAGAGAGGGATGTGACATGATCGCGAGGATGCAGCGAACACGTACCACTGGTGTGTGTTGCAGCACCTGGTATGCTTCCTCTTCAGGTTCGTGGTGTGTACGCTGAAGTCGAATTAGGAAAAAGGTGATGCGTTTACGTCACAGCCACTCCAGGAGGGTCTGAGGCTCCCCTCTCCATGCACATGGGTGTTCCAAAGCATGGCTTCCGAGACGGTTAAACTTAAATCGATCACGATTCTATGGTTTATCAGGTGGATCTGACATGGTGTGGGATTTTCAATTAGAAAGAAAGTCATATTGATAAGCGCAGTGACAGACGCCATCTACACTACTATCTGCGTTTTTCCTTGCCATCACTGCCCGGGCGCCTTGTGAAACCACCTGCACTATCCATCCGCCGTATCTTTGACTCCCTGCCCTTGGACGATTTCTGGAATGCGAAAGCTCATCCAAGTTAACACCATGTGGTTTTCATCTCAGTTCTGTGAGTGGTCCCGCTGCGGTGATCGATCCATCTGTCTACTGAGCAGTCGAGATGAAAGAAGACTTCCGCAACGAGCGAACTATTCCATTTGTTGCTTCAGCAAGGGAAACTTACCCGCCAACACTGTACTCCAGCGCATACGGCGACCCGTACCACCCACAGTAGGATCAATTACGCGGTCGGACAGAAGACAGCTACTCCGCAGCAGTTTCTCTCCCCCCCCACCGGATGGCCGGAACGAGATGGGATCAGTCGAGAACACCTTATCCCATCGGTACACAGTGCTTCCCCGTGCACCTCCCATCGAACTACCGTGGTGGTGACCCTACTGGCACACTGGCGGTGTTTAAGTGCTCTCGACATAGTCTTACACAACAAGCCCCTGCTGAATCAAGAGTTTCCCCAATGTGCGGATGCTCCTCCAGTGGTCGAGGCACTGGGCCACGAATGAAGGTCGAGGGAAAAGTGTTCCAACAATGGTGCCGAAACGCCCGCTACACCAATCGGCCACGCATCACCTGATCAACTCATTCGTAAATCTTATCTTGCCAAGACGTACATGCAAGGAGACAAGAATATTCAGCCAGGCGATATTGCCTGCTATATTGGGTTAGGGCTATGGGGCCGAGATCGATCGCGTCGTCTCCGTCACATCAGTTGTTCGCATCCTGGGGTAACACGTTCAAACTCAGGAGTCGCGTGGTATAAAGCTGGTCTGAATTGCATGAGCATATCGTTGCTCGAGCCCATCTGCTTGTCTCCTACGAAGCGGTTCGGTACCGGGCGAAGGATATGGACCTCAATCATGGGCGTTCCTATCCTCGATATCTGCATTTCCGGTTTGGCATTGTACCTTGTCAGACATCTTATCAGGAAGAATTGCACGCCACTCCCACCTGGGCTACTTGGATGGCTCCCTGATACCCGATACCCCTCTTGCGCCGAGGGTATCAGTTACGAGGTATTTGACTGCCACTTTCAGAACTCTTCGAATACTGTATAATCTTTTCGTTAAAGACGAACCTCGGCGATTGGAATAGGTATCTATGATTGATAAGGGACACCATATAACTGTTATCAACGTTCTGGGTCAACAAATCAGCAGGGTTACGCCACCGTCAGCCGGCGCGCGCTAGGCACAACAGCTCGCAACTCACATACTCTTTACTGCCATTGCAATATTCAGAACTGTGGCCCTTGTTTCGTGCGCAAATATCGCCGCTATGTTCAGCTCGTCTTCATTTAATCGTAGTTCCCTTTGCATCTCGCAACACGAATTCTGCTCCTTTTGCACTTGCCAGTACGACTGGTCATCTACTCTGACCCTATTTCCATGGCAACACGTGCACCGGGCAGCCACGGGCAACGAGGGAATCCTCTTACAAATTGCTCATTAAAGATACATGAAATGCTGTGGTGAGCCGTTTCGAGTGCTCGAGATTCGTGTGGTATAAGGTTTGTTTGATTTCCATTCATCAACACGACGCTATTTAATCGCACTCGGTTTTCGATTGTTTTTTGCATCGCAGTTCCACCAAGCGAAAACTATGGGGGCCAATGTCCTTGATGTCTGCCTCGGTAGTTTGGCATTGTACCTTGTTGGTCGTCTTGTCTGCAGAAGGACTCGCGCTCCCCTCCCACCCGGGCCACCCGGATGGCCGCTCATCGGAAACCTGCTCGATTTTCCGACATATGCTCCATATAAAACGTTTGCAGTCTTGAGCCAAAAATATGGTAAGTTCATACAACCTTCACAAAAGCACACATCACTCATTCTACGCCAGGTCCTATCATGTCCTTCAACGTGATGGGCACGAAATACGTTGTTCTCAGCTCCGTCAAGGCAATTAAAGACATACTTGATAAGAACAGTGCCGTAACGTCAAACAGGCTACATCTTACGATGGGCGGCGAACTCGTGGGTTGGAAGGACTCCACGGTCTTTTTGCAATACGGTGACACGTACCGAAAGCATCGCAAGTTCTTTCATCGGCAGATTGGTACAAAGAATAGCCTAGAGGCGTTCTCTCCTGCAGAAGAAGAAGAAGCGAGACAACTGGTACGCAATGTATTGAAGAACCCCGACAATGTGATCGCGCACTGTTGCAGGTACGGCCTGACCGCTCACTACGTGGTTGTGCTAATATGACATATTTTGGGAAGAATGGCCAGTTCCGCAATCCTGAAGATCTCGCATGGTTATAGCGTCGAGGACGATGGTAATTCACTTGTGGAGATGGTTGACAAAGCCATGAACATATTCTCTGTGGTCATGACACCCGGACGGTTTCTGGTTGACATGCTTCCAATTTGTATGTTTCACATGCATCTTCGACCCATTTGAGTTGGCTGAATGAAATTTGCTAGTGCAATACTTGCCCGAGTGGTTTCCTGGAGGCGGGTTCCACAAAGACGCAAAACGGTGGCGCAAAATAGTCAGAGAGACGGCGGACACACCACATCAGTTTGTCTTGGAGCACCTGGTATCTCCTATCTTTAAATTGTGTTACTTGCGCACTGATGTTGACTTAGGCAAAGGGCGACGCTCTGCCGTCGTTGACGTCACAGCTACTTCAGGAGGGTGTTACTCCTGATGAAGAAGAGATTCTGAAGTGGGTTTCTTTCAATATGTACGTAGGTATGGATTCAAAGCATCCCTCAGAAGACTATTCCACTTACGTTGAGCTTCGTTCTACGATCTATCAGGCGGAACTGACACAGTAAGTTATATTCTTTGCCTACAAGCAAATTCACTGAAACGAGTGCATCTATGGCAGACACCGTACACAATAGCCGGATTTTTCCTTGCTATGACAATATACCCCGAGGTTCTCAAGAAAGCGCAAGCAGAAGTGGATGTCGTTGTCGGAGACAAGCGACTTCCAACCATGAAGGATCGTGGAGCGCTTCCGTACGTGAATGCCCTCTGTAAGGAACTTCTTAGGTGGAACGTGTTGATTCCTATGCGTATGTATTGTCATTCATGTGCGTTTCTGCATAGAGCAACACTATATGATACTTCTAGCACCACACGCCGCTGCAGAAGATATCGTCTACGAGGGATATTTGATTCCCAAAGGGACGTGTCTGCTCGGGAACATCTGGTTCGTGGTTCATCGAGAGTGACGTCGATTTGGTGTCATTCGTGTGGAACGCTTATTGTAGGTTAATCTTCACCAACCCCGATATATATCCCGATCCAGACGTGTTCGACCCGGAGAGGTTCCTTGGCGAAAATCAGCAGCTAGATCCGCGTGAGATGTGTTTCGGGTGGGGAAGACGGTCGTGTCCGGGTTCGCTCCTAGCGGAGTCGATGATCTTCATCTGTGTCGTGATGGCGTTGGCTACGTTGGATATCGAGATATATCGAAAATGGTGTGGAGGTGGTGCCGACGTATGACGTCAAGGAGACCATGATACGGTGAGTTTCCGGAGTTGTCCCAGTTTGTGTCTGCTGAGTACCGGTTGTGCAGTCATGTGAAGCCGTTCAAGTGTAGCATCGTACCGCGGTCGGAGAGGGCGGCAGAGCTTCTTCACTCTTGATCCGATTCTATGTCCTGGTCAGTACCAGACTGGATGAAATGGTGGCCCCGATGCCACCCGTGGGGGGGATTGAACGCCAAGACTATCTGTGTTGTCTCGATGACCATTGTCCACTTTTGCTATATCATTACAATCAGACGTACGAGCTATCAGTGAAAAGACTTGGGGTCAATGAGGCTGGCGAGCGCGGGTACGAGCGTACATGAACATGCGAGTGTGGTGACGGTCACTGCTGTCGAATGATAAAAAGCGAGAAATACTAGTAAGTACGAAACAAGTCAGGCCGCATCAGCTTCCGAGTATACGGGTAAAACGGGCAGACAACGTAATAGACCCAAACAAGTACAAAGTATCACGAAGCGGCGACCAAACATCGGCCTACCCCGAAAGCGAAAGGACCCAGTCTCGTAGCGGGAATACGAATGCGCCATAGTGCTATCCCTCCGCGGAGTTCCGGGTACGGTCCTTCAAGCTCTGATATCTACGGTGAATCTCTCTGTGTTGCCCGCTCATCTGGATCACCCCGCATCGTTCGCAGGGTTCGCAAAGTCCGGGGCGACTTGCTCCAGCTTGCTCACCTCCCGTCTCGCTCCCCCCATCGGATCCCCACGTACTTGGATGAGACGTACAACGACACCCTCACAGATCGGAACAAACGATTTCGGTGTCAGCGCGCTCTTGACTGGGAGCCACGTACCGGCGTGTCGGTAGTTTCTGTCGATCTGCCGATGTTTTGAATTCAGCTTTATGAGAGCGGTGCACGCCACCTTATCATGCAGAACGTACGTTTTCGCAAGGTCATGGCTGAAATGCTTACCCCTTGCGTGGAAGATCATCCCCCTCGATCTGACTGCAGAGATAACGTGGAGAACTGACAAACATCCCTTGTAACAGGCATCCTGTACGCCAAGGACTCATACGTGAACAAGCACTGGACCGCTGAACGCAACACGTCGACCAAGTGGAACGTCTATACGCGGGAGCTCGTACCTGGTAGGGACGGCCACCTATTTCCCTTGCGACGCGGAGTGCACCGGGCAGCCACGGGCAACGAGGGAGTCCTCTTACATACACACTTCGCCAGTTAAAAATACATGCTGATAACGTACTTATATGAACGCCGTGCACCGTCAGATCACATTCTTCGTCGGCATCATATCCTCGGGGTTCTCTACGCATCACACGCCATCTCGTGCTCGGGAATTGTGCGGTATAAAGCTGCGTTATCTCCATGAACCGTTGATCGGTACCCAGTTTCTGATCGTCTTGTGCATTGTGGTTCCATCAGGTGAAAACTATGTGGGCCAACGTCCTCGATGTCTGCCTTGGTGGTTTGGCATTGTACCTTGCTGGTCGTCTTGTCTGCAGGAGGACTCGCGCTCCCCTCCCGCCTGGGCCTCCCGGATGGCCGCTAATCGGAAACCTGCTCGATTTTCCGACATATGCCCCATATAAAACGTTCGCAGCCCTGAGCGGAAAATATGGCAAGTGCACATACCCTTCACAAAAGTACTTACGTCCCTTATTTATCCCAGGTCCTATCATGTCCTTCGATGTGATGGGCGTCCAATACGTTATTCTCAACTCCGTCAAGGCAGTAAGAGACCTACTCGAGAAGAGAAGCGCCGTAACGCCAAATAGGCAACACCTTACGATGGGCGGTGAACTTGTGGGCTGGAAGGACTTCACGGTCTTTCTGCAATACAGTGACACGCTTCGAAAGCATCGCAAGTTCTTTCATCGACAGATTGGTACCAAGAATGGCCTAGAAGTGTTCTATCCTGCAGAAGAACAGGAAGCGAGACAACTCGTACGCAATTTGTTGAAGAGCCCCGACAATGTAATCGCGCATTGTCGCAGGTATGGCCTAACCGTTCGCTACATGGTCGTGCTAATGTGACATATTCTGGGAAGAATGGCCAGTTCAGTAATCCTGAAGGTCTCGCATGGTTATAGTGTCAAGGGCGATGGTGATCCACTCGTGGAGATGGCCGACAAAGCCATGAACATATTCTCTGTGGTCATGACACCCGGACGGTTTCTGGTTGACGCGCTTCCAATCTGTATGTTTTCCAGGTCTCTTCGACCCATCCGAGTTGGTTGAATGGATTTTGCTAGTGAGATACTTACCCGAGTGGCTCCCTGGAGGTGGGTTCCACAAAGATGCAAAACGGTGGCACAGAATAGTGAGAGAAACGGCGGACACACCACATCAGTTTGTGTTGGAGCACCTGGTATCTCCTATCTTCAAATTGTGTTACTTGCGCACTGATGTCAGCTTAGGCAAAGGGTGACGCTCTGCCGTCGTTGACGTCACAACTACTTCGGGAGGGTGTTACTCCTGAGGATGAAGAGATTCTGAAGTGGGTTTCTTTTTCCATGTACGTAGGTATGGTTTCAAAGCATGCATCAGAAGACTATTCCACTTACGTTGAGCTTCGTTCTATGCTCTATCAGGTGGATCTGACACAGTAAGCTAGATTCATTATCTACAAGCAAATTCACTGAAACGAGTACATCGATGGCAGACACCATACACAATAGCCGGATTTTTCCTTGCTATGACAATATACCCCGAGGTTCTCAAGAAAGCGCAAGCAGAAGTGGACGTCGTTGTCGGAGACAAGCGACTCCCAACCATGGAGGATCGTGATGCGCTTCCGTACGTGAATGCCCTCTGTAAGGAACTTTTTAGGTGGAACGTGTTGATTCCTTTGCGTACGTATCGTCGTTCGTGTGCATTTTTGAATAGAGCAACATTATATGATACCTCTAGCACTGCACGCCACCACAGAAGACATCATCTACGAAGGGTATTTGATCCCCAAAGGGACCTGTCTACTCGGGAACATCTGGTTCGTGGCCGTCGAGACTCGAGAATGACATCGATTTGATTATCATATATGTGGAACACTTACTGTAGGTCTATCCTAAGCAACCCAGAGATATATCCCGATCCAGACGTGTTCGACCCGGAGAGGTTCCTTGGCGAAAATCAGCAGCTCGACCCGCGTGAGATGTGTTTCGGGTGGGGAAGACGGTCGTGTCCGGGTTCGCTTATGGCCGAGTCGACGATCTTCATCTGTGTCGTGATGGCATTGGCTACGTTGGATATCTCGAGATGTATCGAAAATGGTGTGGAGGTGGTGCCGACGTATGACGTTAAGGAGGCCATGATACGGTGAGTTTCTGGAGTTGTCCCAGTTTGCGTCTGCTGAGAGCCGGTTTTGCAGTCATGTGAAGCCGCTCAAGTGTAGGATTGCACTGCGATCGAAGAAGGCGGAGGAGCTTCTTCACTCTTAATCCGATTTTATGTCCTGATCAGTAGAGATAGAATGATGTGGGGAGAGATTAAACGCCGAGACTATCTTTTTTGCCTCCGAGTCGATGACCATTGACCACTTTTGAGCTCTCTGTTAAAAGACTTGGGGTCGACGAGGCTGGCGAGGTGAGTATGAGCGTACCTGGGACATGCATGGCGGGCCAGTGTGACCCTATGGATGGTATGCAGTGCTGTTGAATGATGAAAAGCGAGAATATTGGAAACAAGTTGGCAGCCTACGAAAGGCGAGGCACGAACTTGCCGGCGTACACCGCCAGATGAGTAATATATATGATACAGGTTGAAATTCACATTTACGTGACTGAGGTCCAGATTAGGTCGCTTGCATACTTTCTCCCTGATGCTCTTAGCATATTGTGTTAATTCCAAAAAGAGATGTTTGAGAAACGGGGTTATGCCATTGTGTGGTATATATTTATTAGACCTACATATAAACAGCATAGTTACAATGTTCCTGGCGAGATGTTGGCTCTACATAGAATAATAATGGTCTCCCACGTGTCCCACTGCACACATGCCACCAGTGTCAACATTGTCTTGTCGGTTCTATGTCTCCATCCCAGTGTTGGTTCTGTGTCTCCATCCTAGTGTTGATACCATGTCTCCATACCAGCATGCACTGTATATCTTCCTACATATGAGTAAATGCTTCAGGTCATTGTCAATGTATATATGTACACCATATAAGCAGACATATGTGTACAGTATATATGATCACACGGAAGCTTTCTTCGCCTCAATTGCATGATAGAAAAACAGGCAACCAGATATTATTTAGATCATAACAAACATAATACATAGACAGTCATGATTAACGTGCAATTACCAGTAGTATGAGTAACAAAGCCAGGGGGAAACATTACAGATAAGTCAGCACCACAGCAATTGTGTCTGGATTGTATTTTGCCACAGTAAGCTGCTAGCATGAGGAGCAACAAGAATGTCATTGGTATCACCCAGGATTAACCTTAATAGTTTTTTGTGTCCAGGCATGTTGTGTAGATCTTTCTGGAAGTATCTGACAAGTGCACTGTCCAAGTTGGGAGAAGTTAGCAATGTGAAGGATGTGTGAGTAATGGATAACACACGCAGTATACATATGCTGCTCTGTAGTCTGCATTGCCTGAGGAGTTCTTGTGACAATCCTTCCTCAAACTATCCAGGGTGTGGTCGATGAAATTTCAGAATTGACCACTGATCCACACAAGAACCTCAGGCTTGGCTGCACTATTGTTCCCTCCATTGTGCTCATCATCTGGTATCCAATTGGCATCAGGATCCTCTTGGCTAGTTCTGGAGGCTCCATTATCAAGATTGAGAAATGAGAATTCATCATCATAATTTGTGTTGTTGCTAGGGTCTTCAGCGCCACCTACACTAGAGGGATCCAACTCTCCATCATTGTCTTGATGGTCAGCATCCACTGGCATGTCAATGCCTTGTCTGTCAGTATCCTCAAGGTCATTGGAGAAGCTGTCTCAATCATCACCAATCTTTGGGTCATCTGTCTTGTCATGGACTTCTTGTTGCAGGTCAGCAACATTAATGTCCAATTCCCCTGTGACATGTGCAAGAGTGTCTGGCTGGAGGAGGCCAGCAAGGACTGAAGAGAAGAGCTTGTCAAGTGGCACGTCTTTGTAGTCTCTCTGGTTGATGAGAAAGATACAAAGGTAACACCTCTGATGTAATCCATCAGTAACAAGCCACTCTGAGATGTCCAACTTACTAGAAATGCAAAGCGATGCCAATGTGATGAGTCAATTTCCAAGCCACTACCTCATGTGAGACTCTGCAATACATCCATGATACTCAATTGTCGAAGAAGCAACTTTGTCAACTGCAGCCCACATAAGCTTTATCATGTATGACAGAATCTAGCAGAAGGGCAGAGTTGCCCAGATCTCAGCCGCTGCCTAGATGGACGAAAACAACTTGTTTATTTACCTAGCAGAAGGGCAGAGTTGCCCAGATCTATAGTACATTAGCTAGGAATGAAACTAAGTAAAAGTAAACTCACCTTGGCCGCTGCCTAGATGGACGAAAACAACTGAGGTGTCAATAACCATAGAAAAGTATATATACTATGGGCGGAGGTATACTCACATTAGGTTACCTGGAATGTTATAGAAATGAACCTGAAGAAAGGCCCTAAAGTGTAGTAATAAATGAGCAAATGAAAGTTAAAGGTTAAGCGAATCTAAGGGTCATATAGATAGTGTACTTCCAAGGGTTCTAGTGCTTCTGCTTTTGGAAGGGGCATGGGAATCTTGGAAGAGGGTCCGGAACTGAGTGGTTCTGAGGCTGGAACGAAGTTCTGGCCAGAACCGTTTGAACTTAGGGTTGATCTTTGACACTCCCACTCGAGTGTAACTGTAGTTTCATAGCTTTGATGAACTTCCAGTGTTGATCCTTTGCAAGTGGCTTGGTAAGGATATCAGCCACCATGTCTCTAGTTGAAACATAACGGACAATTGCCTCTCCTTTTCCAACAAGGTCATCCTGAATGAAATGATATTTCCGTTGAATATGTTTGGTTCGTGCTCGGAACTGTGGATCCCGAGATAGGATTATAGCAGCTTGGTTGTCGCAGAACAATTGAGTGGGCCCCTTTTGTGGATGTCCAATTTCGTCAAAAAAAGTTCGAAGTTACACAAGGTGTTGCCCAGCATTGCTGAGTCCAATGTACTCTGATTCCATAGTGGAGAGAGCAACCATACTTTGTTGTTTGCTGGACCAAGAGATTGGTCCACGGTTGCTGATGAATAGGAAACCGGAAGTGGACCAGGAGTTATCTGGATCCTAGGACCATCCCGCATTGGAATATCCATGGAAGTCCAAATCCATTGAGAGCTCTGTCCCATCGAATCTGAGTTCCATGTCCTTTGTAGCTTGTATGCATCTGAGTACATGTTTGGCAGCTTCCCAATGCATTAACTTGGGTTTGGCACTGAAGCGACTGAGTGTGCCGACTGCATAAGCAATATCGGAACGGGTTCTGAGCATGAGGTACATCAAGGACCTGAGAATCGTGAGATATGAAACTTGATGTCCTTCAATGACTTGCTCTGGGATGATTTGATCATCTTTTGGATCTGTTGTAGAGAGTTGGGAGTTGTGTGCCATGGGTGTCCATACAGGCTTGCAGGTAGACATGCCAGTGCGCTCTAGAACTGTGCGAGAGTATTGTGATTGGGACAGAGATATTGTCCGGAGATTGCGATTTCTCTTTATTTCAATGCCCAGAATGTACTTGGCCTCCCCAAGATCCTGCATCTTGAAACTTGCAGAGAGTTTGGCTTTGATGGAGTCCATGAACTTGCGAGTGGTGGCAGCTAAGAGTAGGTCATCAACATAGACAACAAGGAAACAGACCTCTCCATCTTTCCGAAAGACGTAGAGGCAGGTCTCTGCATTTAAATGGATAAAGCCAAGCTCTCTGAGCTTCCGATCCAAAGTGTTGTTCCAAGTTCGACCTGCCTGTTTGAGTCCATACAGGGAACATCGAAGCTTCCAGCAATGTCCAGGTTGGATGGAAACACCTTCTGGAGGTAACATGTATAGATCTTCCTCCAGTTCTCCATTAAGGTACAGTGAGGTGCAAAACCGTTGCAATGTCTAACCTCAAACTGGGGCGCGAAGCGCCCCGCAATCACTTGTGGGAATTTCACTTTGCTTTGGTGGAAACAAATAAAGTACAAACCCTTAGCTACAACTTTGTCCCCAGGGTCATGTGATTTCGCTTACATACTGCAAAGATACATCCATTTCAAAACACCAATACCATTGCAACAGTTTTGCACCTTTTGCTTTCCAGGGTATATTAGTACTTGGTATAGCCTCCCTTTGCCTTGATAACTGCTTCAATCCTTCTAGGCATGCTCTCTATCAACTTCTGACACTCTTCAACTGCTATCCCCTCCCAATCAACCTGAACTCTCTCCCACAATTCATGAATTCCCTTAGGAGAGGAATCATGATCTGCTAGTCTTCTTTTGAGATAACCCCAGAGGTGCTCAATGGGATTGAGGTCAAGAGACTGTGCAGGCCATACCATAGTATGAAAATCCTGCTCCTGAAGCCAATCCTTCACCTTTTTGCAAGTATGTTTGGGGTCATTGTCCTGCTGAAAGATGATGTCAGGAGGATCAAGACCATAAAACTGCAAAGAATTGAGCAGTTCATCCTTCAAAATCTGAAGGTAAAGGTCCCCATCCATCCTACCATCAATCTTGGTAGCATAGCCAACTCCCTGCCAAGTCATACAGCCCCACATCATCAAAGAACCTCCTCCAAACTTCACTGTACCTTCCACCAGCCTATCACTTAGCCCTTCCCCTGCCTTTTTCCACACCCACTTGCGCCCATCTGACCCTAGGCGATTGATTTTGGTCTCATCAGACCATACTACCTTCTTCCAGTCCTCCAGAGTCCAATCTTTATGAGCATAAGCAAAGTCTCGACGAGCCCTACGATGCTTGGCTGAAAGGAGAGGCCGTTTGGACTTGACCACAGCTTTCATACTTGTCTTCCTCAACTGTCTGCGCACTGTGGAGGTAGAGAGAGGCTGGTTGACTATATTGGTGAGTGCCTTGGTCACCTGAACAGCATTCTCTGCCTTTCCAGAGGAGATAAGACGAACGGCATGCCGGATATTGGCAGAGGAAAGCTTGGATGGACGACCTCCAGTAACTTTTTGAAGCTCAGAACGCTCTTTGGAGCGTAATCTGGATATGGTAGACACATTAAGACCAGTAGTGGATGCAATAGAGTGAGCAGATTGGCCAGCATCAAGCATAGAGAGGATGGTTTGTTTTTGAGTAGAAGAGATGGTTCTCATGATGGTTGTGGTTGGAAACAAAGATGCGTGTGAACTATTTTAAACTCAGACATGCTTCTAATATGTGTATGTTTGTTTGTATGACCAAACATAACCAAATAACACTTGATTTCAATGTAATGAGCAAAGGGTGCAAAACTGTTGCAATAGTATTGATGTTTTGAAATGGATGTATCTTTGCAGTATGTAAGCGAAATCACATGACCCTGGGGACAAAGTTGTAGCTAAGGGTTTGTACTTTATTTGTTCCCACCAAAGCAAAGTGAAATTCCCACAAGTGATTGCGGGGCGCTTCGCGCCCCGGTTTGGGGTTAGACATTGCAACGGTTTTGCACCTCACTGTAGGCTATTGAGATGTCCATTTGATCTAACTCCAAATTGTGTTTGGCAGCCAAGGCGATTAGGATGCGAACAGAGTCAAGATTTGCTACTGGAGCAAAAACATCCTGATAGTCCACACCTTCCTTTTGGGTAAAGCCTCGTGCAACTATGCGAACCTTGTACTGTTCCACATTTCCATGTTGATCTCATTTGATGCAGAAGACTGGCTTTGAAGTGATTGGAGTAATCCCTTCTGGGATGAGAACAGTTTTATAGACATGATTGGAGTTGAGACTCTGAAGTTCTTCCTCTACTGCTGACTTCCAAAGTTCTGCCTCTGCTCCAGAGTAGGCTTCTTTGAGCGTGTTAGGAAGGGGTTCACTGGAGTTGGAGTTGGCAGATCCAGTGAATATGAAGTCCTCCATGTCCTCAATGGATGCTAAAAATGCTCCCGGAATCTCGGGTTCATCTTTCAGTGGTTCTGGAATTTGGTCTGGTAGTTCAGAAGTGGGACCTCATTCTGGGAGATGCAACTGAGTCTCATGTTCCTTTCGGTTTGCTTGCCTTTCAGCTTCTTCATCCAATGTACGTTGATACTCCTTATTTTTGTTTGCAGGTTGTTTTTGTCGACTACTGCATTGTACTCCAGCCACCACACAAGCTGGAATTGGAACTGGGGCCGGGACTGCCGGAACCACTGGAACCACCAGAACTGCTGGGACCACTGGGGCCACTGGGACCACCGGAATGTCTGGAGCTGCTGGAGCTGCTGGAGATGGAGGTGGAGGAAGTTGTAATGGAGGAGCATCTAGGTGGAGATTCTCAAGGTGTTACGCGAAGCGTACACAAAGAGGAGACTCGAGGGATTACTTCTCTGGAGGTACTCACAAAGAGACTCAGCGTCAGAGCAAGTACTAGGGTCAAGGTTACTCGAAGGTCAAGGGACGAAGGCCTGAGTCAATCGGACTTCAGGGAGTTACAAGGGAGACGAGGGACAAAGGACTGAGTCAATCGGACTTCAGGAATCAAGAGTACGCTATGATTGCATAGAACGAGAATGGAGAAAGTACAGGTATACGACAGGTATAAATACTAGAGGACGCATCATCATGGAATAGAGGAGAAGGCGAGAGAACGATGAAGTAATCATACGCATCATCCGCAGTAACACGAGGAGAGAGATAGGAACTACGAGGCCGATGTAAGAGAATCGGCCGAGGAGATAAGTGTTCATAAAACAAGAGAGAAATCAAAGGAGAAAGAAAGAAGAATGAAAAGGACTAATGATGAGTAACGCTACGTCCCATGTTGTCTGCGAGAGTCCAAGGAAACGATATACTCGACGAGGAAAGCAAAAAAGGTACAGGCGAGGAGAAAGGAGAAAAACCGTAACATTACCCCCTTCGTATAATCGAACTCCAGGTTCGATAAAAAGTCCGTCAGGTAGTCGCGTCGGGAGGGAGAGAGGAAGGGCCGTAGAAAACGGTGGATTGTTCGTACGATAATGCCTCAAATGGACAGTCATCCGCCAGATGTCCGTGTTGATTGCAATGGCCGCATACTCGTTCAGGGCAAAATCGGCATGCATGTCCCCAATGATGGCAAAAGTCGCATTGCGTACGAAGGCAAGCGGACTGAGGATGGCCCGGGGCTGACTGGTGGCAGTAAGGACAGGAGTAATCGGGACAATCCTCTCGATAGTGGCCGAGACGATGACACCGAAAGCATTCAGTGAGGGCGGAGGCGGGGCGACGAGGATGAATGGGCATGACATGAGTTGGGGAGGACAGGACTCGACTGCCGTCCGGGAGGTGACGGTGAATTGCTTCCACAGCATTAGACCAGGTTACAAGCTCGGGGGCTTCCTCAACAATGGTGGGGGAAGACGGGGAGGAGGAGGTGGAAGAGGAGGGAGAATGGATGCATGTGATCAAAGCTGGGACGTGGGAGGGGACGGGCAGGATAGGAGTGGGAGGAGGAGAGTCCGCGACGGCGGGTAACTGTGCTCGTTCGAGGTAACGATCTCGGTCAGCCATGGGTAAAGAGAGATAGATGCGACGAAATGTGGGGTAAATGACGGCAGGAGAAAGGTGTTCTACGTATTGGTGAAAACCGTAGAGATGAAGGATAGATAAAACTCGCCGGGGTAGCTCGGCCAGGTGAAGACGAAGAGGAATGCCAAATTCTGCGGGTAGATCACTGGGGGCGGCTTGAAAGTGATAAGTTTGGGTGATAGAAACCTCATGGAATAGACGGATAAGTTCTTGAGTCACAACGTCTTCGTCATAGAGGGGGAGGGCCTTGACGGCGCAGAGGAGGGCGGGAGTGGCGAGGATGGCGGCATAAAGCGTATGGACGGCGGAGATGGGTAGCAAGGTAGGCGAGACACGCCTGGAACGTAGCGGGGAAGAAGATAAGGAAGAAGAAGGAGACGATGAAGGAGCAGCAAAAGAAGAAACAAAGGACATATTGGTTGTTAAGAAAGAAGAAATCGTCAAAAAACATATAGTGGGGGGGTACTTCACAGAGAGACGCCGCTTCCCGGGTAGAAGGAAAAGAATAAGGACTAAGGTAAATGATGGGTCTGTTTATAAGAAGAGAGAACAGCAGGGGCATGACGGAGATTAACTTCGGGTTCCCACGTATTTTCGGCCGACGAGTATCCTTTCCATGCGGTCAGGTACAAGCGGCGACCTTGTGATCCTTTATGAGACACGATGTGATCAACTTCGTACTCTTCTTCGGTATCAATAAGGTCCGGTGGAGGTCGGGGAAAGGAGGGACCATGTGCTTCCATTTGGCGATATGGAGATAAGAGAGTGGCGTGGAAAACATCATGAATTTTCCATGTGGGAGGTAGACGAAGACGGTAAGTGAGAGGAGATAGGACCTGGGAGATCTCGAATGGTCCATGGCGTTTGAGAGCGAGTTTATGGGAAGGGTATCCGAGATGGAGATGAGTGGCTTCAAGCCAGACCTTATCGCCTACTATCCAGGGGGAGAACTTACGCGAAGAATAGGCAATCATGATCCGACGAGCGGACTCATGTGCCGCAAGAGCTTCTTTTCAGGCATGTTCAAGGGAAGATAAGCGATTTTCTAGAGCAGGGATGAACGTCTTTCCGAGGACGGGGTAAGTGCGAGGTTCATAACCGTATAACAGGGAGAATGGAGAAACTTTGGTGGAACTATGGGGGACAGAGTTGTGGATAAACTCGGCGGAGGTTAGGAATTTCGTCCAATCATGTGGGTTATGAGCGCAAAAGATACGGAGATACGTTTCAATCTCTTGATTGGCTCGTTCGGTTTGTCCATCGGTTTGGGGATGATAAGCGGTGGAGAGGCGAACATCGTATTTGAGGAGGCGAGCGAGTTCTCGTGCGAAGGCAGAGGCAAACTGTGGGCCCCTGTCAGAGATGATAGAGTCATAGAGGCCGAAACGTTTGAAAACAAAGTCAAAAAAGAGTTGGGCGATGCCTTTCGCATCAACCGTTTTCGAGCAAGGAGCAAGAATTACCCCCTTCGTAAGGCCATGGTCGACCACGACCATCAAGGAATCAAAACCGTTGGAGAGGGGGAGGTCAGTGACGAGGTCGACGGAGAGCTGGCGGAACGGAAGAGAAGACGAGGAGGAGATAGGCAAAAGGGGCAGGGGTGGTCGGGTGAGTGAGGACCTTGTTCTGCTGGCATACAGAACAACCGGCAACAAAATGAGAGACGAAGGAAGAAAGTCCAGGCCACCAAAAGTCACGTTCGAGAAGAGCTTTAGTACGGAAACGACCCAAATGGCCAGAGAGCGGAGAGGAATGAAGCGAATGAAGTAAAGCAGAACTGAGACGATGGAGGAACATACATACGACCACGAAAATACAGGTGGCCATTATCGAAAGACCAGTCAGAAAGAGCAGATCGAGGAAACAAAGGTGAACCATCATCAAGGTTAGCGAGAGCGCGAAGAACCAGGGGATCAGAAGAAGACGAGTTTTTAATATGCGAAGCAAGGGTAAGGTCCAAAGCGTTGATAACTACGGGATCGGGGACAATGGAGGAATCTATATTGTCCTGGGAGGTGTCGACAGGGTCACGACGAGAAAGAGCGTCGGCTGGGGCCATCTGTGTGCCCGGAAGGACCTTCCAAAGAATGTCAAAGTCTTGAAGGAAAAGGGACCAGCGAGCTTGGCGACGGGACAGTTTGTGGGGATCTTTGAGATAGGAGAGGTTTTTATGGTCGGTGATGACAGTGATAGGATGGGTGGTGCCAAGGATGTAATGACGCCATTCTGCGAGGGCGAGGATGACGGCGAGGAGTTCGCAGGTCATAGATGTCATAATTACGTTCAGCGAGAGCGAACGTACGGGAGAAGTAAGCGCAAGGATGAAGGTCGCCATTGGTGTCCGCTTGAAGAAGGACTGCGCCAGCAGCGAGAAGGGAGGCGTCCGTCATGATAGAGAAAGGGCGGGTGACATCAGGGATGGTCAGGACGGGAGCGGTGGAAAAGGTGGCTTTGAGGGACTCGAAGGCACGCTGTTGGAGAGAGGTCCAAAGCCAAGGTTGGTCCTTTTGGGTGAGCAAGGTGAGGGGGGCGACAGTGTTAGAGAAATTGGGGATGAACTTCCGATAGAAGTTAGCGAAGCCTAAGAAGGAATGAATGCCTTTGACGGAGGTCGGGGGTTGCCAGTCTCGAATAGCAGCTGTCTTGATGGGGTCCATCCGGACTTGTCCTTGCCCAATAATCATACCGAGGAATTCAATGAGGGGGGTGTCAAAGGTACATTTAGATATTTTCAGGGATAGGTTGTGCTCGCGGAGACGAAGGAGAACGCGTCGAGTGCGTTCATGGTGGAGAGTGAGGTCACCATCAGTGTGAATTCCAAGGTCATCCATGTAAACTTCGAGCCAGCCCTCTGCAATCATATCGGCAAAGACATGATTCATAAAGGCTTGGAAGGTAGGAGGGGCGTTGCAGAAACCAAAGAACATGACGGTGGGTTCAAAAAGTCCAAAGGGAGTGACAAACACGGCTTTCCATTGGTCAGCTTCCTTGATCCTAACGTTGTTGTACCCCCAACGGATGTCAAATTTGGTGAACCAGGTGGAGTTCTTCATCCGATCGATGAGAGGAGGGATCAAGGGGAGCGGGTAGGCGTTGCGAACGGTGTGGGAGTTTAAGTACCGGTAATCCTGACAAGGGCGGAGAGAACCATCCTTCTTGGGAACGAAGAAGAAAGGTGCAGCCTGAGGGGATTTCGACGGGATGATACGTCCTGTTTTCAGATGTTCGTCGATGAAAGCTCGACACGTGTCTTGTTCTTTAGGGTTCAGAGGGTAAACCTTGGTGATCTTAGGGATAAAAGAAGGTTTAAGTTCGATGGTGTGGTCAAAAGAACAGTGTGGAGGAAGTTGATTATACGTCCTTTCAGAAAAGACATTCTCGAAGTCTGCACACCAGGAGGGAAGAGAGGTCTCGAGAGGTTTATTTTCTTGGGCAAGTTGGGTGGACAGAGTGATCTTGTTGATCGTTTCGCTTTGGGGGAGGTACTCACTTGGAGACGCATCAACCCCATTGGGGTATCGTTCTGCAAACAGGGAAGATATTTCTTGATCGACATCAAGGTCAAGGAGGCGAAGGAGATATCGTCGGGGGGGTTCTTCGATGGGAGAGGGACTAAAGGGAATACGAGGGAAGGAGAGGGTGTGGGAAGCCCAATCAATGCGAGGATTGCGCGATTTCAGCCATGGCATGCCGAGAATGATTTGTTTTCGTTTGAGAGAAACAACCATGAGTTCGAGATGTTCGGGTCGTTTAGCGATGTGGACAAGGGGTCTGGCCTTCCACAAGATGGTACCTCTTTTGTTTAGAGTACTGTCCACATTATAAGCTTCAATAGGGTTCGGGAGACGTATCATGGGGAAGTTCATGTGCGAAAGGAGTCCAAGGTCGATGAAGTTTCCGGTGGCACTGGAGTCGATGAGGGCGGTGGTGACGACGGTTTGGTTACCAACTTGTAACTTTACGGGAAAACAAAGAGTTCGTTCATTTCGTGGTGCTACAAGTACATGGTGAATGTCAAGGGAAGAAGACGTCGGTGCGACTCCCCGATTTAAAAATCCTGGTTAATATTCAAAACTGAAACTTCCTCCTTAGTGGGCATAGTGTCTTCATAGCACATCTGAAGAACTTGAAGGATCTCTCCTTCGTTCTTTCCCTGGGTCTTGAGGGAGTCTACGAAGGAGGAAAGTTCGGAGGGGGTGGTAATCGTAGTGGCAGAGGAGGACGAAGTCGAGGTAGCGGGGGTGGCTGGAGCAGTGTCAGTGGTACGAATATTCTGGGGGCGAGTGGTTGGAGGACGGGGAGAGCGAGTGAAGGGGTTTTTGCACTGGTTGGCATTGTGTCCCGTGTTACGACAGCGGAAACATCGTCCTTCCCGAATGCATTTGGCACGTTCTTGGGGGTTAAGCTTTGCGATCGTGACGGCATCAACGTCCATCACGTTGGGGTCATGAGAGGTGGGGGTGGGGCGAGAGAACGTGGAGGATCTGCCTCCTCGTAAGGCGAGAATGCGCATCTTCTGCGCGTGGAACGTCTTGGCTTTCTCAATCCACTCCTTGACGGTAGTGGGGATGGTAGCCATGGAAAGGATCATGGTGGCGAGTTGTTGGTCGAGCCCCAAGGAAAATTGATTGATGAGGGTGATGTCGTCGGTGATACCTGCGCGAGCGGCGAGGTTTTGGAAATCGGTGATATACTTTTGGAATCCGTCCTCATGGACTCCATCAGGGCGGTGAAAGGACTTCTGTGTGAGTTTGGATAGCTCATGGCGGGCGGTGGCTTTGGTATCGAAGGGGAAGAATGTGGATTCAAAATTTTCCGTGAATTTGTCGAAAGTAAGGTCCAAGGGGTCGGTGTGGATATCGGCCATCTTATCATACCACATTTCTGAGAAAGAGACTCCTCGTCCCTGACTCATCTTGTTGAGAGTGGTCATGATTCGTTGCGAATCGAGGGTGTAAATATCTTTATTAATCGCGAAATATGCGCGCATGGCTTTAATCCATCGCATAGCATCAGAAGGTTCTCCCGAAAAGTCAGCGGGAAGGGCCGCCTTGAGTTCGGTGGGAGCGCGATGTCTTCTTCTAGATAAGATCAGTAGAAACGCTAAGAAAACGCTTACCAGACAACTAATCTTATCTCCACGGGTAGTAAACCTTTAGCGAGGTGAAGAGAGTACTCTTCCCTGGTCGAGTTGGTACTAGAAATAAGTATCAATCTCGTAGAAAGGGGTTGACTATCAGGTACGTGGTTTGTTCGTCAATCGTCAATGAGGTTGAGGGTGATTGGGGGTTCAGCAAAACTGTTGAGGGTCTGGCTTTCAGTTGGGGTGGTGTACGAATTGTACACTGGATGGTTGGGGAAATGGTCTAGACAACTCTCAGGTTGCTAGGGGGGGGGGGTACTTGGTAGTGACTAGGGGTACTTCCCTAAGATGCCAATTGGCTCCAGTCGATTAGGAATGCTCAATTGGGTAGGTAGCGTAAATGCGCTTCACTTTCGCTTACTGATTCACACACGTCACTTAGTCACACAGAACAGCTTTTCCTAAACTGATTCTATTATGCACTAAGGAGTTGGCAATCAGCTCAAATGTGCTCGACTTGACCCTTTCCCAGGGTACTAATGAACTATTAGGTCTCCCTACTAGCTGGGGATCTATTCCCTTTAGTTGCCTGCTCTGGGGTTTTCTCCCTAAAGGTGTCCTAACTGTCCCTATCCTAAGGGATACAGTATACTCCTAACTTGGGTCTAAGTAGTTCTATTTATAGCGTGGGAAACTTCTCTACACAGCCTCACTGTTTGTTTGTAGAGGGGTGCACTTGTGAGCACTCGTTGATTGAGATTTTCTCAAGTAGGAACCTTTTTCCTAAAAGAGGGAACCTGCCAAATGGGGCTGAATCGCGCTCCTTATATAGTAGTTTACATGTGGCTGTGCTACTTTCGGTTCCGAGGTGGCTGTGCCAAGATATGACTCATACTGACTCATATTGACTCACTTTGACTCAACCTGTCAGAAAATGACTTGCAATGAGCTAAAAATAGCCTTTGGCTTGGCAATGACTCATGCTGACTCATGCCGACTCATTATGACTCATTATGACTCATTATGACTCATGCTGTGCAGGTCACATGACCATTCTGCTAGTCTAGGGGCAGTGCTTTGGCTAGTCCTCATTTGACTCACTTTGACTCATATTGACTCATTATGACTCATGCTGTGCAAGGTCACATGATCTGAGTCAGGTGATTCGCAACTGAGGTCACATGCTCCAATTGCTTCTCTGACACTTGGCTAAGTACTCAAGGATAAAAGAGATATTAAGAAAATGGTTTGCTAAGTAGTTGTAGGTAGTAATAAAAGTATGTTGGAAGAAATCATTTTGTTTCTCCACAACCTGTGAATGAACAAATAAGGAAAAATAGGGATACATACTAGACACTATGGTCTATATGTCCCTCAATTAGCTAAGCATTTGGACCGTGGGAATATAGTAAAAACTCAAATCTCGGGTCAAATGTCTAGCATCACATATACAATAACTATGTATCCGCATTCAAACAGTTTGGTGCAGGTCAGCGAGACATGGGACTGGGATTATGGGGGGGTGCAGGAGTTCGAGGTTGTCTAGGAGTTCCTGGTGATCGAGGGGTAGCAGGGACTAAGGCCTGGTACGGGTTTACAGTGGCGCGAGGTGGTTCAATGGGTTTGGGGTCTTGGAAATCAATGTCAATGTCCGAGGTTTCAACGTCGGCGTCATCAGGTGGTAGCCCGTAGGCTCGTCGAAGGGCGCGGTTAGAAATCTTTCCAACGGTGGGGATGTCCTACTCCTGAATAGGAGGGACTAAAGAAAATTCTCGTTCTTTTGTTACGCGAAGCGTACACAAAGAGGAGACTCGAGGGATTACTTCTCTGGAGGGACTAAAGAAAATTCTCGTTCTTTTGTTACGCGAAGCGTACACAAAGAGGAGACTCGAGGGATTACTTCTCTGGAGGTACTCACAAAGAGACTCAGCGTCAGAGCAAGTACTAGGGTCAAGGTTACTCGAAGGTCAAGGGACGAAGGCCTGAGTCAATCGGACTTCAGGGAGTTACAAGGGAGACGAGGGACAAAGGACTGAGTCAATCGGACTTCAGGAATCAAGAGTACGCTATGATTGCGTAGAACGAGAATGGAGAAAGTACAGGTATACGACAGGTATAAATACTAGAGGACGCGTCATCATGGAATAGAGGAGAAGGCGAGAGAATGATGAAGTAATCGTATGCGTCATCCGCAGTAACATGAGGAGAGAGATAGGAACTACGAGGCCGATGTAAGAGAATCGGCCGAGGAGATAAGTGTTCGTAAAACAAGAGAGAAATCAAAGGAGAAAGAAAGAAGAATGAAAAGGACTAATGATGAGTAACGCTATGTCCCATGTTGTCTGCGAGAGTCCAAGGAAACGATATACTCGACGAGGAAAGCAAAAAAGGTACAGGCGAGGAGAAAGGAGAAAAACCGTAACACAAGGCAATCTGCAAGTTCTTGGATGACAGGGCTTGCTGGTGGTTCTGGAACATTTTGTTGAGCTATACCTCCCACTGGTCTGGAGTTTGGTAGATGCTGATCATTATTATCATCATCATGGTTTTGTTTCAGTTGACCAAGGTGCTCTGGAAGTAGGCCCTCCCACTGTCCCTTAACAGTAGGGGCATTCCAAGGAGCCGAATCAGCTTCTGAAATGATTCTGGTTTTGTCAAAAGTGACATGTCAACTGGAAATGATAGTGTGACATTCTATGTCCAGCAGCTTGTAGGCTTGCTGTCCATATGTGTATCCAATCATGATATATTTCTTTCCATGTGATCGAAACTTTCCTCCATGTTGTTCCTTTGGTGTATAGGCATATGCTGAACATCCGAAGGGTCGGAAGAGAGTGGGGTTGACTTGTCAGTTGAAGAAGACTTGATATGGAATCTTTCCATCAATGCCAGTGGCTGGACTCCGTGCAGTAACATAGGCAGCAGTGGCCATTGCATCAGCCCAGAAAGATTTGGGAAGCTTGGACTCCTCAAGCATGGTGTTTGCAAGAGTGGACAAAGTTTGGTTCATTCATTCTGCCAATCTATTTTGTTCCGGTATGTATGGGGCAGAAGTTTCGTGAAGGGTTCCATTCGTTCGGAATTGGTCTCGGAACGCCTTGTTAACATATTCAGTCCCTCCATCGCTGCGAACCCATTTGACATAGGACTCAGAAAAGTTCTCTCAACCTATTTCCATCCGGAAGACAGTCTGGACGTCCTTTTTCCATTGGTTGTAAATCTGCAGTGCTTCATTTTTTGTGTTTCATGAAGTAGATCCATGGAAAATGAGTGAAGTCATCTACAATGACGATCCAAAACCTGTATCCTTCTCGGGATCTTGGAGTTATAGGACCTCCAACATCCGTGTGAACCATTTCAAGGGCGTGAGTGGTGTGAGGTCCTTCCTGAGGTTCGAAGGGTAGTTTCTTCATCTTCCCAAGAACACATGATTCACAAAATGTGGGAGTGCCAACGAGCATGTCTATCCCTTTGAGTTGTCCAGATTTCACCATTTGTTGAATGTGGTTTGTGGAAATGTGACCCATGTGGCGATGTAAGAGGTTTATGTCTACAGTTGCAAGTGCGGCCTCCTTTTGGTTGTCTGGGATAGCTCTTGCATGGTACAGTTTATTTTTGTGGGCAGCAATGAGTATGGTGTTCCGATCCTTCCAGACATAGCACATGTTGGAACCAGCCGGAAAGACTGTGGAGTGGCCAGCAGAAGCAAGTCAGTTTACTGAGATGAGGGAAATCCGGAAATCTGGAATCAGAAGAACGTTTGACAGGACTATCTCATAATTGGTGCCAGAGATTTTTGAGATGAGTGGTACAGTGCCTATTCCAATGGCCATGGTGTTGGAGTTGTCTCCAAGGGTTACTGGACGAGAAGGGTGTAGTGGTTGGTAGGTTTGGAACCAGGAGCGATGAGGAACCATGTGTAAAGATGCCCCAGAGTCAATGATCAGAGCATTTCTCCCACTGTCCTTTGGTTCAGATGAGAGATAAGCATGAATCCGCTGCATTGCCAACTGGGATATATGTGCATTAGCTACATTTGCAGTTTCTGGAGGATCTGGAGTTTCCTCTGCAGTGTTCGCCTTTTCCTTCTTCTTCTCTGACTTCCTGAATCTGCCTTTCCTCAGCTCTGAGACCCACTTCTTGTAAGTATTACAATCAGAGGTGTTGTGGGTTGTGGAAAGGTGGTGTTCACACCACACATTTGCATTTGAGGGGCAAGTCGATGGCTTGGAGCTTCCAGACCGGGATGCTTTCAAAGCCGACCCGGAATGGCCGGAAGGGTATAGACGGGAGTCCTCAGCAGTGATGCGGGTTTCTATGGCGTCAAATGTGAGCTTGCTGTCTTCCACAGTATTCATGATGGAGGATTTGAACATTTCCCATTCTGAGGTTTTGGGAAGGGAATTTAGCAGGGTGAAGGAGAGGACTTTGTCATTCACCGAAAATTTCATCCCAGCAAGATAGGACTCAATGGTTCGGAGTGTGGAGATATGTTCAGAGATGGCAGAGGTCCCATCCCATGTACTGCTAAAGAGTTGTTGGAACAGGTAGAAGGCAGAGGAGATGTTTGGAGTTTCATGGAGTTTGACAAGGACGTCAAAAAGTCCCTTGAAACTTGTCTCGTTGTGAGTTTTCATGAGGAGGGCATCCGAGATGCGTAGCTGGATGATGCCGTGAGCCTTCTCATCACGTTCCTGCCATTCTCTGACATCGGATGAGATAACAAGTGTTGACAGAACAGGCTGTACGTCAGTCCCTGAGACTATGCCAAAAACTTTTTTGGCACGAAGTTTTGCCGAGATCCGAACCTTCCAGATTTTGTAATTGTTTGGTCCTGTGAGGGTTTCTTCTGCATGGACAGTGTCTGAGGGTGACATGGTGCAGGTAGAGTGTTTGAGTTTAAAGGTGAAACTGGAAGTGAGTTCTGAGGAGAACTAGTATGCACTGAGGGATGTGCGAGATGGAATTGAGTCATTGCTGAGTGCTGCTAATAGCTTGCATCAACAGGGCTCATAACCTGACAAAATCTAGCGGAAGGGCAGAGTTGCCCAGATCTCAGCCGCTGCCTAGATGGACGAAAACAACTTGTTTATTTACCTAGCAGAAGGGCAGAGTTGCCCAGATCTATAGTACATTAGCTAGGAATGAAACTAAGTAAAAGTAAACTCACCTCAGCCGCTGCCTAGATGGACGAAAACGACTGAGGTGCCAATAACCATAGAAAAGTATATATACTATGGGCAGAGGTATACTCGCATTAGGTTACCTGGAATGTTATAGAAATGAACCTGAAGAAAGGCCCTAAAGTGTAGTAATAAATGAGCAAATGAAAGTTAAAGGTTAAGCGAATCTAAGGGTCATATAGACAGTGTACTTCCAAGGGTTCTAGTGCTTCTGCTTTTGGAAGGGGTGTGGGAATCTCGGAAGAGGGTCTGGAACTGAGTGGTTCTGAGGCTGGAACGAAGTTCCGGCCAGAATTGTTTGAACTTAGGGTTGATCTTTGACAATGTACGCAGTAGAAATATGCACTGCTGTCTTTATCATACCACATATGTTGGATAGTATTCTTGAGACACTCTTTCCAAGGGCAGAACTTGATTCAGCATCATCAAACACAACTTTTGGAATCTTAAACATATTGGACTGCAGCTTCATAAAATTCTATGATACAAATCAGTGAGAAGCATGGATACTTGTATTGCAGGATTATCATGACATGGGCTTGCGTGTCTACAACATATGTGATAAGGTTTGGTGAAAGCAGACATGCAGTGAGATGACATTTGAGTGCTGCCTGATCATGATCAGTAGGAGTGAACTGTTACTGAATCTTTCATATCAACAGACATGATACATTACCTGAAAGTCCTTTGAGTTAATGAGTTCTCTGGCAGTGGTCACCTCATTCTCTTTCGAGACATTTAATATTACAAGGAGGTTGGCTTTAATATCGACAAACATTGAGAATAAATTGTCAAGCTAGTTTTGGCTCAATCAGCATTGGGATAATGAAAAAAACAAATGAAAGTTTACATCAATGAACTTGCGAAGTTCTTTCTCAGAGATGCCATGCTTCTTGGCTACCGTGGCAGCATTTTCCAGGAGGCATTTCTTCTGTTGAGGACATAGAGTTAAAAGATTGTTGTTATCTGCATCTCTTGATTGACGAAGGCTGGAACTGATGGGAGCAGTGATTGAATCACTATTGCTCAGAGGCGACACAGGATGAACAGAAGTAGTTCCATTCCTTGCAGCATTCATGCTACTTGGATTTGGCACCACCAGAGAGGGCACCCTCCAAGTCATGCTCCCCATACTGGAAGTGGGTACTTGAGATGAACTCCTGTGATTGGCCAGACTATTGGCCCTTGGCCTTGCTGAAGCTGCAGACCCAATGCTCAGTCAGCAACCTTGTCTGGGGTTGTTCTGAGGAATTGCCAGTGAGATATTGCTAGATATTTCACAAATTGTAAACTGACTGGTCATGACAGGCAAGTTGTACTGATCTGGAAAGGCAATGAATCAAACAATTTGCTTGAAAGTCATATTTGTGTTTGTTTGGATGTCGGGTGTGGCACAGAATTATGATTGTCCATGCATCGACATGGGGAGTCTCTATCAGAGAACTTGAATCTTGGGCTTCAGAGGAGCTGTGCTTGTGAACTCAAATCCATTGAGTATGAAGACTGCTATCACATACCAAAGCACCATAAGTAAAAGGACCAACAAGAGCCTCATGAAGGCTTTCGATCTTCTTCCAAGTCATTGGCACAAGCATCAACACGACCTCGGGATGTTGGCTGGTGGTGATGAAGCTATAAGCATGGCTCATGACATTGACTAGAGCAGGTGACAACTCAGAGACAGCTGATGTGGCTGATATTGCTATGTTATGGCCCTATGAGAGATACTCAGAGAAGATTTCCTCAGAGACATGTGCACCAAGCATCATGCAAATTTGATCCTTCATTTGTGGTATAGAAAGCAGGTGTGTGATCTATGACATTGACTAGAGTAGGTGGCGACTCAGGGTGGGCCAATGTGACCAATTCTATGATTCCATGATCCCACAGAAGATGAGGATGTTGAAGAACCTATACAGAGGGAGGTCATGAGCCAGAAGCTTGAATATCAGTAAAGGCTGAGATGGAGGAGGCCTTACCATGTGCATGCTGGCATGAACTGCTGGTATGAATTGAGTTGGATGCATCACAGAACCTTGCGGGGGGTGAAAATTTGGATGATATATGTAGTGGAGTGTGAGATGGTATTGGGTGAAAGTAAAGCAGAGGTTGAGATATTGGCACTGGTACCACAGCACAAGCACAATCTGCTAGCATGAAATCAGTTGGGTGCATTGTGAGACCTATCAAAACCTGAGTGGGCATGATATTCATAGCATGGGCATACTGTAGTGGTACATGAAGAGGCTGAGAGGGTCCAGTAAAAACTGAACCCTGACTCGGGGGGTATTGGGAAGCCTAAGGAGGCCTTGTAAACTGTACATTTGGTAGGGCAGGTGGCACAGTAAATGATGCAGCAGTGTGAAAGGGTTGAGATAGTCCAGCAAAGGCTGAACCCTGAGGATGTTGGGAAGCCTGGAAAGGCCTTGAAAACCATACATCTGATGCAGTGGTGAGAGAAGGCTGAGAGTACCCCAAAAAGGCCAAGCCCTGAGAGTATTGGAAAGCCTGAGAAGGCATCACAGACCACACATTTGGTTGGATAGGCAGAATACTAAATGATGTGGCAGATGAAGGTGGGGGTGAATTGTGTGCAGCGCCAGTTGAATGCTGCACAGTTGTTGGGCAACCCTTTGCCTTGCCTTTGGGTTTCAATTTCTTGACCATTGTGTCAAATGCAGGGGTGGTGGTGATGATGGCAGGAGCAGGGGAACCTGTCCATGTCTTACTGGTAATGGGTGATGCTGGTGTAGATTTTGCAGCATGTTTGTCATGCAACTGGCTGACAGTAGTTTTCTGACTATCTAACATGTTCATAACATATATTGGTGTGTCATGGAGATTCTGGGGTAGGCATGAGTGAATAGCCTTATAATTGTGAATTAACATGTATTCAGGAAATATGATTGCATGGGCTTGTGCTGAATCACCGAAGCCTTGTGCTTAATCTCAAGTCTTTCTTGTCGCATTGGTTTCAATGCTATATCTACATATTGAGCATCAATACAGTTATGTTGGACATTAACAGAACAGATAATATCCTGAAGATGATCGTTCCAGTGAGATTCATCAAGAGAACATCGTTAAAAAGGGATGTACCTGTCTGAACACGATAACTTCTTTATCAGTCATATCCAGGCATGGTGTGTGAATCTTGGGATACAGTGTTAATGCAAGTGAGAATAGCTGTAATATAACAAATTTGATGTTGCAGTCTATGGAGAGCAGAATTTCACATATGTGGCCTATGTAGCTCTGATGATGGTCAATGCTAGTAAACATTCAACAGATGATATGCTGCTCACATTCTTCTCAGCTCCATGACGAAAAATTACATTCCCATCAACACAAATGGTATCACTGTTGTTGGCAGTTAGTGAAACACCCTGGAAAAGTATTGTATGGTCCTCTGGTACAGCTTGAAGTAAGATTATGTAGCATTTCATTTGCCACTCTATCAGCACCTTAACTTTCTTTCCCTTTGTGTTAACCTGGTTTATGGGTCTTCTGGATGCTGAGGTACTTGAGTGAATATGTTGAAGAAATAGAGTGACAGCATACATACATACCAATCCTAGGAGGATCTTCATTCTTGATACTGAGTAAGCATGCTTGTACAGGGTGTTCAGGAAGGAAACTCTGTAAGGCAGGACCACCTTGAACCCATCTTTGTATTTTCTTGTCAAACCAGTATCCATCTGTAGCGATGTGTTTGATAATATCCTGACATGCAAAAGTCTTGCAGCTGTTGTGGCTTGGTGCTTGACAGTTGCTGTAGATGCAAGAAAGGTGAAAAACACTATTGAATGACTTGTACTGTTCAGTTGAAAAAAAGATGGCTGGATCAAAATGACAGATATAGAGTGGGAGATGAACCAGAAAATGAAACTTTAGTTTCGTGATCAGAATACTCAGCACATATTGAGCAGTGATATTGAGGAAGTCATCGATGGTTTTAAAGAGCTTTGCCTGATGCCTTCGTTAAGCTGAAAAGGAATGTACCAACAACTGTACAACTTACAAGATAAGCATCAATGTTATGGATTTTTGTATGCCATAGGAGCATAACAAGCTTGCCAATCATTGTTCACACATCAAGTATGGCTTTCGGAACAAGATCATGAATAATATATGGCATCACCTGAGTCAGACTCTTTAGATGCCTGCCAATCAAGCTCCTTTTATAATAGACAATGTATTCAGCCCTTAATGATGGCACATTCAAACCCTCTTGATCAATTGACTCGAGATGTATCTGGAATAGATCCAAAAGCTTTGATTTGCAGAGAAGGAAGGTCATTTGTCCCCAAAAGTACTTCACAATGCCAAGAAGAATTGTGTGAAGAATCTCAGTTGGGGTGTTGTGATAGATGTCTGTGCCTGTCAAGTGACTTAAATTTGTGAATCATCACTACCAGCCTCAGGAAATTGTCACCTTGTAGTTCCAGTAAGGGGTTAATTGTGCACTCAAGAGGATATCCTTTGAGGTAGTCCTTTAACTCCTTCCCTAGTGTAGCCTGGACTTCTTCCTCAGGCCTGGGATACATCCCTGCTGTTTATTTCTGCAGCTCTTTCCCCATCTCAACAAGCATATTGAGGATTGATGCTGAGATAGAATCACTTATGCCAGTTGTTGAGGTCAAATTCTTGATCTTGTCGGTAGCTCCTGATAGATGCATCACAGTGTGAAAGTGGTTGCAGATCATGATTGCAGTTGTCTCTGGTGTTCACAGATTACCTGACTGTTCATAGTTGAGAGTTTCAATTAAGAGGGCAAGTCACAGTGTAGATACCATACTGTAAATATTGCACCATATCCAGCTTCCATCTCTTTGTGTGCTTTGATATCTCTGACATCACAGGTTCGACAAAAATAATTACAACAGAAACCTACATGGCTACACATATCTGCTTGCATGGGATTGTCCCCAGAGAAATAAAGGGTGTATGGGATAAGCATGACCTCTTTGTTCTCCTTGCAGTCCCACACAACTATGCCAGAGCCCACTGCTTTACTGTTGCATGAGTTGAGATTCCCATAGTACAGTATTGTAATGTCCGTAACTCATGAAATTGAGTCTTTCATGGCATGCATCAACTTCATGGGTGCGGCATGTGGTGACCCTGTCATAAACCTAACACAGAATTCCTTTTCCATCATTTCATATGGAAGGTTTGCATTTGACATATAGATGGCATGATGCTTGTTCTATTGTTTTGAGACATTTTCAGAAATATCATCCATGAAGATGATGAGGGGAACAGCATAGATCATGTGCCCCTGTGATTTATCATGAAGCAGGTTTGCATCAAGTTTTGCAAGATGTGTTGACAACTCTGGAAACAATAATCAGTCCTTTTCAAACTGCTGTCATTTAAGAACACAACCCATAAGTCCACATTGAAGTTCTCCAGGACTGGCAGAAATATCTTCAAATGAATGGTTGAATCCCGAGGTCGGGATGATTACCTGTTCATTGCTCACAATGAAGCTGGCCTTTGATGTGGATCAGTGAAATTTCACAAACATATTACTAGATACATTACATTTGTTCTCTCGACTTTGTGACCAAAAGCATAAAGCTCTTTCAGTCTGGGTGGATGGACAGACCCTGGATGGATCACCTCATGATCTACAGACTCAGATTGACCGGCATTCATGTCAACAGACGGTACACCACATTTGAAATCTTCGCTAGCTGCTGGATATGGACCATAGAAGAAACACTTGGGGATAAAGTAGTGCCCAGAGCATTCTTGTAAGAGTTCATCCACAAAATATATCTTACCGCCTACAAAAACAGCTGGAAAAGCAGGACCATCAAACATCATCTTCGTGCCATTGAAGACTTGCAACATGGAAGGGCCTCCATTGTCAGGATAATCTTGCATGGCAAGATGAGTCAGTAGATTGGCATAGTCCTATGAGCTTGCCAGTCAGCTTGAAAATATATTGCAGTTGTCTTACCAACCTTTCCAATCGTAATTCTGATGTTATTGATATAGAATAGATTTCCATTGATAGATTTGACTTCTTCAGTTGGGTAGCCAACACATTTTTCGACCTTGTCCTGAGTTTTCTTGAGTGAATACAATGATGGAAGGTCTGCTACACCAAGTTTCCTCACCCAATCAAGTACTGCTTTCTTCTGGACGTTAGAGAAGGGAATTCGAGCTGAGCCAAATAATACAGATATGATAAAATACTAGGTAAAATGTGAATGATCCAATGATAACCATTTTGATGTGCACTCACTACCTTTGATGGAAATGGGAAATATGGACTATCTTCTTTAATGGGAAGCTTCCACCCCAAATAATGGCTCGAAGTGGTGTCTTGTACCACTTTTGGAGCTGTTGTTAGAATAAACATGCTATAGAAAATGTGATCAAACATACCTGGCAACTCTATTCTGAAGTCTGACTTATATTCAATGTTGTTGTCACTGTCTTTGCAGTCATTGTGATCCTTGATATCCTTGTTGAATGACCTAAGATGTGGCTGAAACAACCTCTCCCCCTTTGTAACTGCATCTTGCAATGCATCAAAGATATCACCATGAAATTCTTGTTTCGATATCTCAGATCCACGTTCTTGGTAATACTCCTTTCACATATTTGCAATAGGTACTTCTTCGATGGAAGGATTGTCCTTAGCATACCAGCAATTGGCCAACAAGCTGGGTGAGAATGGTTTCGAGTCTGAGTCAATGGTCATGCTAGCTGGGTTATCACCTGGGTCATATTGGACAATGGATTTCTATTCAAAGTGATCTGGAACTTCCGTATCTGAAGGGAGCATGGTAGACATGCTGAGTTTCTCGTCTAAGTTTGTCTGTGAGGGTAAGTCTATGAGGGATCTAGGAAGGAATAATCCTGAGTCATGGTGTGTCAGGTGTCACTGATGCAATGTAGTCAGAGAGTGATTCTTTGCATCTTTCTGGTCCATTAAACAGTAACTGCCTCTCTGCTGTGAACAAATAGTACACTGAACATGACTTTTGTTTGTTCCAAGGTAGAATTAAAAGACTGAAGTGGCAGCACATAAATGATGTTACCAAACAAAATGAAGTTCTCTGAGTTACATATTTAAACATATCTTTTCTATTGATTAGCCCATTGACTCGAAGAGTGAGTGAGTTCATGTTGGCTCAAGGCTTATATAATTCAGCACATTTCGGAAGGAGTCAGACACCCTGAGACCCAGACATAGGGGTAGTCATGTAATTTATTCACTGCTCAAACACACAAGTCTCAGTTATCCCAACCACTGAGTCGAAGAACATATGGACATCAACCGTTTAACAACCCAGCCAGACTTTGGATATCCTTTCACAACCACCAGGGTTGCCACTATTGAATTTTACTTTGGAGATAAACACACTGTTTCCCTCAAGCCTCTCCTGATCACAGTTTGCTTCCAAGGCACTCTTCCAAGGCAACTCACCCACCAAGATATTGTGAGCTACTTATAAACTATCTAACTTTAGTTTCTCATGTACTCTATAATCCATTAACATTTCTATTTCACTGGCTGAGGAACATCAAGCATTTACAATGCCTGTCATCGATGTGATTACATGGGATGTATCACACTTGGCCAGGCGGGAGTCATTCTTTCCGGACGAAGTGAGTTCATTTTTTCTTCTAGTCGTTTTGTATCTAACAAATTACCTGCCAACTTAAGATGTCTACCATTAACTTAGAGAATCAGGCTGATTTCAGCCACTATGACCCAGAGCCAGACGTCACAGTCCTATTCCTACCCCTCCCTGCCAAATTCAACTTTGCAACATCTCTAGACTGGCATTTACTTTCAATTCAGATTGAGAAATGGCTTGTCTTGGGGGTATCCATGGAGTTGCAGTATTGGGCTTGGGGCCATGATATGTTCTGGCTCATGTTTGTCACCACTTACCCAGTCTTTCCCAGAGGCAAATGACATATGTGGAACTCTAGGATTATGCCAGTAGGAGATTTCGTTGAAGCATGGCTTACTGGGAATTATGATATGCAACTGACTTGTACTCACTTCAATTCTGAGTGGAGAGTTCAAATGTGCAGGTATATTTTGAATGAATTTTGTAGACACACTTCTCTCTTTCATTTGACCATATTCCATATTCCAGACAATACATAGCTTTCTACAATAAATCTTGTTCAATTTGTCACATCTGTTGCATGTACCTGATCCAAGTTGAAATGTTATATGCCTATCTTTACATAAAGTCAGTTATCATAAGAGACATTGTATATACATACAAGTTCAGATGTTAACCACACATTTGAGTGGATGTCCAGTCAGTGCCATCAAGCAGACACACAACCACTATTCACAGGACCTTGGTTGCCCACTTACAAAATGCAGCACACACTAGCCCTCTGGTACTGCCAAATTACATACAGAAGCTGACCTCCAGCAGACAAATTCCTTTTTTGTATATATGTACCATGTGGGGTGCAGGCTAAGTCCACAATTATCTAATGTGAATCTTGCCCTTTTTTCCAAATATTAAATTTAGATAACACTCATTTGGGTGTGTAGGCATCACTTTCTTTGTATACAACATCGCTGCAACGACACTATGATTGCCATTACTGTATTTTTCATGTAACTTGTCCCTGTGGGAAAAAATGTAAAAAAAAAATGTCTTCACCCATCTATCGATCCTGCTGGCTCAACAGTACACTGAAACCCACAAGAGACAGTGCCGTTTGACTTGGAATACCATAGGGAACACATTCCATGGTGACTGGTCAAGCAAAAATGATGTTCTGGAATTTCCAAATTCTGGTGCCGTGGCATCAAGAACCTGGGTATGTGTTTTCACTCCTGTCAATGATCTAGCACTCAGAAACACTCAGCAAACATGCTGCAAGGTTACCAGACAAGCCCAGAGCTTCAATTTACTACTATTGCCCATATCTGCAAGGAGCTTGAATGCCCTGGATCTCTGAGGTAGGTCTCACCAGATCAATAGTTTGTTACTCATTTGTACTTAGTTTCCCTCACATCTGACTTGTTCATTTCCCATTGGCCATCTTTGCTTACCATAAACAAAATCCTGTTGTGGATAGCAACCAGATGGTTAAGTGCGATCCTCGTGAGGGCAAATACAGTATGTTCATTCATGGCTTGCATCACCCCATATACTGAGTTGATTATTAGTGGCTTGTATGTTACTCTACTGTGACAACATCATGCCCAAGGATATCAATACTATGGCTATCAGCATCATCAAGATCTGCCAGACCATTCAGTCCGTGGATCGGTGCTCTACCAGGTTCAAGCCTGCAACAAACAAGCCACCCACCTTGATAGTGATCTTGTCAAGGTACCCCACAGTATGTGCATGTTGTTGAACATGATGGCCACCTTGTCTGCATGGAGCTTTGATCTCAGGTCCTTTCTAAGCATGCCTTTGTCCATTGGTACATTGTTGAGGGTATGCCAGTAAAGGAGGGCGAGTTCTCAGAAGCATACAAAGACCTTGCTGTACTTAAAAGGAGATTATAAGGAGGTTGGGATGGGCACTGCAGATGTTGAGGAGGTAGAGTATTGTTGATGAATTTATGAATACCTTTATGACAATGTGCCTTTTCTTGTTGTATGCGGTAGATCTGCATGTCTTGTGATAAGCAATGCATGACGGTGACATTGTACTAATGAGTGAAAACAGATAGTCTAGTAGGATATCTATGCAATCACCAACTTCCTTGCCCTCACCATCTCAAGATCCTCATCTGCATAGTCTTTGATAGACACAGCAGTACCTGTTGTGACTCCAAGCCATGATTGAAGATTAGATATGCTGACATGCTTAAAGGCCAGCTGAGATAAATGAACAAACCCTTTCTCCTTGAAAGTAGATTCAAATGGTGCAAAAACAACACTGTCTTGATTTCTTTTAGGGTGTTGATCAAGATGGGTGAGCCAGTTAGGAATGAGCGGAATTGGTACCATAGAAACAGGCGATGTCGAATGTGACTGGGAATTGGAGTCAGATGATATTCCCATATGCTGAGGGCCTGGGTGTGGGGTGTCAGATGAGGGTAGCTGCTACTGAGCACCTGCAATCTGGGGCCAGTTAGCTAGTACAGTTGTTTCTCCCCATGGCAGAAGAACAATATTGACAGAGTGCACACTGGGATATCCATATCCACTAGAGAATCCGAGTCCTTGCAAACCAGGCATGCCAGACCCCAAGCCAACATAGTTCCCAGGCTCATTGGCAGGCATCTGTGGAACCAGCTGGACACTAGACCCTCAGGTACGTTGTCTTGCAGTTTGGGTTGGTAAGTTGACTGGCTTCTCATCGATCATTGCATGGCCATCCATCTGCCAGTGATCATTTGCAACGTGTTAGTAAATGCTAGAATGAAGTATATATCACTTACAATTTGGATTGTTCAAAATGTCAGATTGGTGGAGGACAGCAGATAATAGTAATTGCTATCCTTTGGCACCCAGCAGTAGACTGGGCTCTCGGGCCCCTTTGCATATAGTTCGCATTTCCATCTTTCTTGAAGTTTTTTGATCAGCTCCTCACGGTGACTCATCCCAGTCATCTGACCACTTGATGGCGACATTGGCCTTTGCTTTAAGGATGATCCAGAAGTTTGAGTCTTGCTCTCCTGCAATAACAATGTTAGGCTGTGACATGACAGCTCAACAGCAAGTAAAATAACTACCATCTTTGAGCAAGCTGGGTTGTCCCCATTCTTGATTGAAGCATCTGTGAAAACCACTGTAGAATTCTTCAGGGTATGATTTGACATACGTCCATTTGAAAGCTTGCCACAAATGATCAACGAACACATTCTCGCCTTGAAAAGCACCAGCTCCATTTCAGTTTGAATTGATATAAACCATTCTTTTGCCTTATCCACATCAGGCAAGCAATATTGAAGTCAGACATGACTCAGGAACCATTCCATTTTCTCAGCAACAGTGTGACAAAGCTCAGCAAGGGAGATGGTAGACTTTATCTGGAATGGCACATTTGAACTGTCTGGCTGATGAGTGATGCATTGGATCATAAACACTACATATGGTAGACTATAGACATTAGCTTTGCATGAGTGCAAAGTAAAGAAAGTACTTACAACAGGTATTGGGATCATAGCTTGGATGGGTCATGTTGTTGCTTGGATGAATAGCATTCTTTGCTGGCTTGACTACTTTGGGCTTTGTACACTTGTCAATGGCAGTCTGAGGACATCATGCATAAAGTTCTTCCATCGATGGAGCTGAGACATTGTTCTCATCCTCGCTCTCATCCTTGTCCATGCCTCTAGCCTCAAATCCAACCTCATCCTCAGTACCTGAGACATTCATATTGAAGTTCTTAGTTTTCTCACTACCATATCCATTGGTGGCTCTCAGTATCATGAAGAAGTTGTCCGTGTGAGAGTTAAGGGCGTTAGATGAGTAGTCAGGAGCATTTGTTTCATAGATATTGATATTAGGTCCAGTAGAGTCATAGTTGACAGCAAAGTCTTGCAAAAGGACGGGAAAGTTGTACAGTTCATCGGACTTGGGAATGGCAGCCAAATAGTTGGGGGTCAAAGGCTTGAAGAGATTTGTAGTCTCATGCAAAGATTGCTGACTAGCACTTCAGGTGTGCTGTCATTTGGTTGCCAGTGGATCCACAACATTCTTGGATGGAGGGGGTTGATTCTAACTTTGAACATGCTAAGGTTGGTGTGCAGTAGCTGCTGGTGCACACTGATCAGTAGGCCAATGACTTTCAGGAATAGCTGGTTCTATGCTATCAGGTGGAGCACTGGGACCATGACCAGATGGTCTGCCTGGCGGCCCAATGTCCAACTTGGGTGGCTCCTGGAGTGGACACTCAGCAAATCCACTTGCCTGGCATTTGGAGCAGGTGGTGTCACCAGGAAGGACCTCGTACTTGACTTTGAGTGAGCAGCACCGAGAACATGCACTCAAAGTCTTCTTCTTAGTGCCTGAATAGTCATTTGACAGAGGACAATCAGATTCAATGATCTCAAACATACCTGAGGGTTGGAAATCATCTCCTGCAGGTGTTGACTTGGAGATTGTCCTTTTGCACTTTCGTGGAGACATGGAGGTCTTGAACCAGTGGGTGATCAAGCTCAAAGAACAAGAAAGGACAGCATGCTGAGTTTTCTAGTCAAGATGTCTCATGTTGAGTGAGGTTACATGTACAAATCAATACAAGCTTGGATCAATTTTTCGAACCAACAGAGTGGACCATACAACAGAACAAATGTAGAGTTACATGGATATATGTCATATGAGCCCACAATGTGTGAACCAGCCAAACAAATCCTGTGGTGTGATAACATAAAGTGCTTTGAGCAATGTGACATAAATCTCCTTATCCAACAACTCTTTCATTATCATGCGAACATAGTTACCATTCCTGCAAAGGTGGTATTTCATCACAGAAAAGGCAATTTCGATCAGATTGAAATCTGGAGAGTAAGTTGGAAGGAATTCATATCACATTCCTCTGTGTAACTGTTAGTTTGCATTCATAGAGTCAAACAAATAACTGACCTGGACTCAATCATTTCCTGGATATCAGGGTGCTTGTGGATTCTATAGTTGTCCATGACAATGCCTGAGTTTTCAGTGGGATATAGTTGCATGTGATCAAGTAATCGCTTGATAAACTGAGTGAACGTGTCTGTACAAAATGATCCTTCAACTATATCACAATGTAGAATGCCGTCATTGAGTAATAAAGTGGGGAGCACTGAAAATCTGCAAAGCGATTAGCAATCAGTGGTGAGTGCAGAATATATTGTATATATACCGCCAACCATGGACAAAGAATACCTTACACTGTGCCTTGGTGCCTTGAATTGACCAAGCACAACCACAGTAGGTCATTCAGTGGTTCACAGAGCTTTCATCGATGAACACAAGTTGACTTGCCTGATACATATGTATCAATTTGTGCCACATACTCCAGTCGCTTTTCTGCAGGTTGCTCTACAGCAACATGTGTCATCTGTATAAATAAGTAGTAGTCATTATTCAAAATACAAGGAAACAGAAACCCTTACCTTCTTCATCATAAAGCCTAATCTACAAAGTGTCCTCCAAATCGTCACACATGAGATGTTGACATTGCATAACATAGAAAGCATCTCCTGGAGTTCGTCAAGGTATATATGTATCAGAAGTTTGCTTGATCATCCCTAGGATAAACCAAAGGAATTCATTGAATAAACAATGGTAAGAATTGTATGACACGATTGTATTCACATACCTCAATATTAACATCCCAAAGGTGCCTACCACCTGCACCAAGTTTGTGGCTATGCCTCTTGCTTGGGTTGGGGATAGTTCCAAAGCTACGGAAGTATGTATGAACACATTTGATGGTCCGAACAGACAAATTCAGGCACCTTGCAATCCACTTGTAGTCTAGAAAATGTACCAGCCAAACAATAGTCCATTAAAGCTCTGGGCTTGTCTGGTGACCTTGCAGCATGTCTGTGGAGTATTTCTGAGTGCTAGATTTTTGACAGGAGCAAAAACACATACTTAGGTTCTCGATGTCAGGGTACCAGAATTTGGAAATTCCAGAACATCATTTTTGCTTGATCAATCACCATGGGATGTGTTCCCTGTGGTATTCCGAGTCAAATGGCACTGTCTCTGGTGGGTTTCAGTGTACTGTTGAGGCAGTGGGATCAATAAATGGGTGAAGACATTTTTTTTACATTTTTTCTCGTGGGGACAAGTCACATGAAAAATACAGTAAGTCAACTAAGCACTTGGCAATGCATAGACAAGGCAAACAAACAAGTGTAAATTTACACCAGCCTGCATGAAGAAGGTATTTTGGAAGGCACTACATACTTTGGTAGTGGGAATACGAATGTGCTGATATACTACCCTTCCAGGCAAAGGGTATCCATGACCAACGTGTGCTTCTGGACATGGTCCTTCTGATATCTATGGTGAATCTCTGTGTTACCTGCTCATCTTGATTACCCATATCGTTCACAGAGTTCACAAAGTCTGGAGCAACTTGCTCCAGCTTGCTTACTTACAGTCCTGCTCCACCCATCGGATCCCCACATACTTGGATGAGATGTACAATGGCACTCTCACACTCAACACACAAGAGATCATGTATACAATTTGAATCAGAATAAACAATCTTGGCATCAATGTGCTCTTGATGGGAAGCAACACATCCTACTTGTTGACCATTTCCGTCAGGGAATGTGCCATTGATGTTGTGAATTTAGCTTGATGAGAGCAGCACATGCAACTTCATCATGCAGAACATATGTTGGAAGTTCGCAGGGTCATGGCCAAAATGCTTACCCCTTGTGTGGTAGATCATTCCCCTCAATCTGAGCATTTTGTATGCCAATGACTCATGCATGGACAAACACTGGACCACTGATGGCAACACGACTGAGTGGAACGTCTACATGTGGGAGCTCGTTTCTGATAGGGACAGCCACCTATTCCCCTTGTGACACAGAGTGTGCTGGGCAGCCATGGGCAAAGAGACAATCCTCTTACACATCTAGTCTCTTAACCAGACATAGGACATAGCCTCACAGGGGTGTCCTTCTTGGTCTTTGCTATGGTAGGGCCTTGTTTTATGTAGGACAGAACAGCTTTGGAGCATCAAGTCCCAAACATCCGAAAATGGCTGCACATTCACAGTATATATGTATGTAAATTTGGTCAGTTAAGGGTACACACTGAGAACATACTTGTATGAACACCTGTGCCATCAGACTACATTCTTCTTCATTGGTGTCATCCTCAGAGTGAGCTCATGTAGTTACATTTTCCAATGCAGATGACCATCACATCTTGACATTTTCACCATATACATGGCCAGCCTATGAGGTGGGAGATATCAGTATATATTGTAGTAGCTTATATAATAGTGGCTACTAAGCAACTAAACAAGTCACACTTGACCGGATGAGCTGAGTCTAGGAGACACGATTGGATTGATAAGATATTCAAATCAATCTGATTACTTATATAGCTTAGTAATAGCTTAGGAGACTAATAATCTACTGACTTCATCCTCGCCTCATTAAACTCTGCACAAAAGATTATGAGCTCTGCTTTGGGACTATAATCAGACCGCTATACTATTTGCCATGCATATATCACCAAATTAAGCTCATGTCTAATATTGGACAAGCACTGCCACAACCTCCTGGCCTGTCACTATTTATCCTTGCAGCATCCAGCAGACTGAGCTCTACTGGAGCTGCAACACCTGGGAATTCCACTCAGATAGCCATTGCTAATAATACTAGCAACATTTTCTCATCAGCCCCTAAAATAGAGAAGCTGAATAAAGAAAATTGGCTTGCTTGGACAACTTGTATTGCTACTATTCTTAAATGGAAGGAAGCTTATGAAATCATGACTGGTGCGATGCCACAGCCACTCAACCCTGATGGCACATTACACTGGATTCTCAGAGATCTAATTGCACAAGAGTTGATCACAACCGCAATAAAAGATGAATAAGTTGTACACATTTCTGAGTGTACTACTTCAGCTCAAATGTGGGAAGCTCTCTGTACCATCCATGAACCTCACAGCCAGTAATCCATTATATCTACCAAATGTGCGCTTTACAGCACTCAAGCCAAAGAAGACTCAGATATTACCGTGCACCTTAATGAAATGAAGGTGTGATGCAAATGCTTAGGACTGAGTGGTCATTGGATTAATGACATTGAGTTCAAGTCTATACTTGTATCATCTCTCCCATGCAGCTGGGAAGTGTTCACCACTTCTTACCTGGGTTACCAAGGTAGAACCTTAGATAATCAGTCTGCTCAAGTAATGACTGTTCAGCAACTCATATCTCTGCTTATGGAAGAAGATAAGAGATGAAAGGAGAAAGAAGGTGTAAGCAAATATGGCTTCTCAGCTAAGTCAAAGAATACGTCGAAAAAGGATAAATCCAAACTCTGTGCTATATGTGGATGTACTAATCATGTCACAGCAAATTGCCATCACAAGGAGAAACCCAAGTGCAATATTTGCGAGAAGTTTGGGCATAAAACTAAAGAGTGCTGGCAGAACCCCCTTAACAAAGAAAAAGGGAGAGTTATCAAGAACATCGGGAAATCTGACAAGAAAGAAAAGTTATGTGCTAATATTGCTACAGAGGGTGCAGAAAGTGATATAGAAAGCCTGGATAAGGCATTTACTGCACATGTAAAAGTTATTGACAATGACAAAGAGGCTGAGAAGGCCACCTTTTCTGCTTACTCATGAATTGCAGATGGACAATGGACACAAGTACATCAATCATGATCTCATTACATGGTATCTATGTAGATAAAGACATCAAAATATAAGCTACCACTCTGTACATCCCAGAACAGAACAGGATAGCAGAGAGATACAATAGAACAGTAGTAGAACTAGCTCACACTATGCTACTTGCATGCAATCTACCATGGAAATTATGGCCTGAAGCAGTCAATCACACTTGCTATATATGGAATCAGGCATACATGCATGCAATCAATAATGGTATACTTCACCAAAAATGGATGGGTAAGTGACCAGATGTCTCATACATAAAGGAATTTGATATTCCTATCTGAATTCTTAATGAGCATCATACTAATAAGCTACAAGCTAAAAGTACAGAGCACATCTTTATTGGTTATGAGGATGGGCCAAAAGTGATCAAATACTACGATAAGAAAATGTACAACATCAAAGTGTCACACAACTATTGGTTTCCACTTACAAAGCCTCCCAATGTGGCATCAGAACACTCATCTGAGGGAGAGCAGTGAGAGAACAAAGAAAAAGAAAAATTATGCAAACCTGATTCTGATGACAATTAGGAAGCTAATACTAACAAGAGAAGTCATGATGACAATGATGAGTTGTCTACAAAGCGACAGAAAATATCAGTACAAGAGAATGGCAATAATGAGCCATTATCCGATTTGACTGATGATCCTGATGAGGACGAACTGAGTCAGGTGGAACAAATATATACAGCATATTCAGATATGTCTATTGGCGGGAAAAATATAAAATTACTCAAAGAAGCCAAATGATCACCTGATTGGCCCAAATAGGAAAAGGTCATCAAGACCAAGCTTGATACACTATGACAAATGGGTACATGGGAACTTATGGAAGCACCCAAAGATAGAAAATCCATGACTAATAAATGGATATTTGTGCAGAAATACAACAAAGAGGGTGGGCTACTAAAATACAAAGTGAGACCAGTAGCTAAAGGTTTCACTCAAGTTCCAGGAATAGACTATAATGAAACCTTTACACCTATTGTAGGACTTGAGACCATCTGTGCAATACTTGCATTAGCCATTGAGGAAAACTGGAAAATCCAGCAAATGGACATCAAAGGCATGTATCTGAATGGTGATCTAAAAGAGGAAATATATATGAGTCAACCCAAAGGGTTTTATAATGAAACAACCTGGCTATATCATCTAATAAAGACTATATATGGACTCAAACAATGTGGGCATGAATGGAACTACAAGCTTGATAAAAAGCTACAAAATAAAAGATTCAAGTGCTTAGAGACAGATCCATGTGTGTACATACAAAAAGGGAAAGGTAGGATTGAAATCATTACAGTATGAGTTGATGACCTACTACTTTTCACCAAAACCAAGGCACAGATGACCAACTTAAAACAGGAATCAGGTCATTTATTCAAGATAACCAATCTCGGTGAACCCAATAAGCTCATGGGCATAGAAATAGACCACAATAGAAAGAATGGTATGCTCACAATAAAACAAACAAAATACATCAAGTCTATACTAGAGAAACATGGGTTACATGATGCTAATTTGGTATCTACCCCACTTGAAACAACAGATAGTGCTATGACAGATGGCAATTATGTGTCGCTAATGGGATTACTAATATATGCCACAATAGGCACATGTCCTGATATAGCATACACAACAAATAAACTATGCCCATTCAATGTGAATCCAAGTTTAATATATTGGAGCACTGCAAAACAAGTACTACAGTATCTAAAAGGGACAAAAGAAAAAGGAATCACCTACAAAAAGGGAGGTAACAATAAAAATTGATTGTATGGATATGCAGACACAAGTTTTGTAATGAACAGTGATTGATCATCAATCAGTGGACACGTGTTCTTGCTAAATAAGGGAGCAATCATGTGGTGATTGTACAAATAGTGCATTATTGTGCCATTGACTGCAGAAGCTGAATATTCAGCTATGGCAGAAGCAGGATGCCGATTGACATGGCTAAGAAATCTATACTACAAGATTGGTTACACACAGAATGAATCAACCATATTATATGCTGATAATTAATCAGCAATCGCAATCACAACAAATCTCCAGTATTATCAATGGTTGATGCATTTCCCAATTTGTCAATATTACATAAGACAAAAGATCAGAGATAGGGATGCTCAACTAGAATATTGTACTATAAACGAGATGATGGCCAATATATTTACTAAGGTCTTGTCCACATTCCAAATATTACTATGGTTAACATGCAACAACTTCAGCTGATTCACCGACTTTGCATATTGCCAAAGATCATATGACAGTTTCAGTCAGCCTGACACTTATGCAATCAAGGTGGCCCTAATCCCCACTTGCTCACATTCAATGGTCGACCACTTATTCCTCGGGGCCCTACACACTGATCCAAAGGATCTGCATCTCATGTTTCCATCATGATTGTGGGACTATTTTGGCATCTTTGCTATGAGAGGTGCCAAATTGATAAAAAAACTGTTGGATCATCGATGGTGAGTACTATTTCAGTATCTGCTATGGACCTCAAAGCTCAACTCATCATCTACAGTGAATGTGAGCACCAACAATGACTCATTTTGCTCCTTGCGATGGTCATCACACACATTACATACTACTACAAGGTTCTCTTTCTCTTGAAGTATGAGCATATTCCATATCACACATTCATTTTAATGGGCAGAGGATGGATCCTCGAACTCCTCAGTGGTCACTCTGACTGTATTGAGACTTTTTTAGGTGTTTCTCATGACATTTTTGAAGCTCTTATTCAAGTAATGAAGGAGGATGGCTTCAAGGATTCCTACCATGGAATTTCTATTGAAGAGTAGCTTGGAATATTCCTCCATACTGCTGTGACAGGTCTCAACTCCCATCATGTCATAGAGAGGTTCCAGCACTCTCCAACTATGATATCCAGGTATGTCCACTTAGCTTTATTCCCAGATAACAACAAACTTGACATACTATTCAGATATTTCAAAGATCTGTTCAATTTCTTCTTATCTGGACATTTCTATGCCTCCAATGTGAAACTACCAACTGCAGATACCCCCTTATCAACCAAGATCATAGTAGATCTCTGCTTCTGCTTCTTTAACAACTGTGTCAGAGCTGTCGATGGTACTCATATCCAGACATTTGTGGCTATCAAGGAGCACTTGAACATGCAAAACAGAAAGGAGTTCCTCTCCCAGAACTACCTGTTTGTCTGCAACTTTGAGCTGCTCTTTACATATGCAGTGACAGGGTGGGATGGCATAACAGCAGATGCTACAATGTGGTATGATGTGCACTCCAGTGATTTGACCCTTCCTGAGGGCAAATATTTCCTTGCCGATGTCAGATTTGGTGAATCAAATGCACTCCTTGTCTCATATCAAAGAGTCTGGTATCATTTGAAGGAATGGAGACAAGCTAACTGTTACAACCGCTGATATTTGCCCTTATTTTTCCCTTATTTATCTTTATTTTTGGGGCTTTCTACAAAGCATTTCGCTAAATAGCCCCTATCATTCATTGACCTCATCACACTTGCTCAATAATGACCACGTGACTATTTGGTCACATGATATCATGCTCCCACACTCAACACATGACACATTGGCTTGCCTTGCATGTACAGCCATGTACAGCCTTTGCCTCATGTCATACCATGTGGACATGCACAGCACCATGGCTATGCTCTCTATTGTTGTGACTCACTCTGACTCATTGTAATTCCCATGACTCAATATAACTCATTACAATACAGCCATGTACTGCCATGCCATAGCATCACATTGCTACAAGGCTATACTGTGACTTATCCTGGCTCATCAATTACAGCCTTGTCACAGCCTTACATTGCCTTACATTGTCTTGCACTGCTCTGCACTGCCACACAGGTATCCTCGGCCTCATGACATGGCTCATATCCTTATCATTATTTATGACTCACAACACACACTGCCTCACATCACCTCATGGCTATGCTTGGCTATGCTTATGACTCGTTACAACTACTCATGACTCATGCCTTATCTCTTATCTCTCATCATATCACCTTATCTATGAGTCATTCCCTTGTTATGCCTCATGTCTCCCACATGTGCACTGCTATGCATTGCCTCCATGCCTCGTCCCCCTTGGCATCCTCAGCTATGTCCTATCGCAGCCTCATGCACATATGGCTATGCAGATATCTATCCCTATTGCCATTTCTATTAGACCTCATGCCTATATCTCTACATATGGCTATGCTTATCTCTACCTCATGTATGCAATGTGCACACAGCCTTGCATTGCCTCATGGCTATGCTTGATTCTGCCTTGACTTAATATGACTCCATCTGACTCACACTGACTCACAGGGCTGTGCCCGGACTCTCTATGCATAGCTTATTACCTTAGATAGATACTGTACAGTACCAAACATGTACAAACCATAGATAGTATATAAACCTCCAAGTAGACTGTAACTGGCCCCTCCTAGTCTTGTCCTTCTGGAGTTCTTCCAAAACCCATCTGTGCTTGACCAACAGGTTTACTAGTGTGGCTACCAACTAGCTCTAGTCAAGCATGCCTCTAGAAGGCCTTGCTAGGTAATGCAAGCTTCAGGTAGGTGTTGGTGTTTCACTAACCTATGGTAAGCAAAACAAAATTGTATTACAAGTATGGTGATACTCACAAAGTGCTCTAGCCCATGAAACAAAAAGAAACTCTTCAATCTTCGACATGCCAATCTTCAAAATGTTGTTGAGTGCATTTTTGGAGTGGTCAAATGACAATGGCAGTTCCTACTCCTCCCCCCCGAATATAGCATGGATATTCAAGCATGCATTCTGGCAGCATTATGTGCCATCCATAATTTCATTCAGTGTCTCAATCCTGACATCTTTTTCACTCCTGAGTTCCAAATACACCACTTGGAAGATATACAAGATGATGATGATGCTGGTGATTTGGGTGCCCATGTAGAGGGTCCTGTTACTATGGCAGAGTGGTGGAGGGCAAAGGAATGACAGAATATAATTGCAAAGCGAATGTGGCAGGATTACTGCTGAAAATCAAGAGAATGGGGATATGAACATATGTAACTATAGCATATCTACAGTGTATCTACATGTTGTTTCCAAGACTTAAGAGACTTGAGAGGACAGCTATTCCTTGAACATACTCTCCTATAGCAGGAAGCCCAGAGGTCATGTGATAGGCTGGCCAACAAACACCACACTGTCTCCTGCAATCATACCTATATCTCACTCAAGCAATGTCCAGCGCAGAAAGCAACCTGCTATCGAACAGGTTAGAATCGTGGTCATTACAGTCATGCCATTCTGTCAGAGGTGCCATGGCAGAAACAAATAATGTGCCAGGTGAAAAAGGCAAAGGCAGATCAAGTTGTTTGGCAGGCTGAATCTCATGGACTCCAGCTGAAATTGATGAATTCATCAAGTTGATTGTATCCCACCATGCATCAGCTAGAGACAACAATTTCAAGGAGGAGACTTTCAACAAGATTGCATCAGAACTGAACTGAAAATTTCCTTCTCAATGGGTGCTGAAGACAAGCAAGTCTTGCTGATCAAAGTGGGGAAATGTATGTTTTCACAATGTCTTATCACTATAGTATAATACCATCTATTGACATACATATATTCAAAGATCAAGAGTGAACATACGCTCATCAGTCAGATCAAAGCTGCATCCAGCTTTCACTATGACAATGTCAATGGGGCCGCAATTAATGATGATGCTACTCAAACAGCATGGGAGGACTTTTGTAAGATATGTAGGGTACTCAATCTCAAACTGGGGTTTTTTTCAGCCTAACTATTTTTTCAGTTGCATCCAGGTGCGGTGAAGTATGAGGGAAATCCATGGCTCTACTGGAATGATGTATCCCCCCTTATGTCCATTATCCTCAAGAGAACACAGATCCTGTCAAAGTGAAAATGAAACAGACCTTCTGCAAACGCCACCACCAGCTCCCATCAGTCAACAAGTGGTATTCCTATGAACCAGCTAGCCAATATGACCATTCATGACAATGATTTGATTTTCCCCTCAAGCTGCTCTATTTCTCAGGCTTCTGAACCACCGGCAGATCTAAATTTGATTTCCCCATCTGCTCCATCTTCATCTTTTTCCCATCCTTCACAATCCACTATTTCTATGGCATCAATGGGAATGATGACTAGTATCAGCCAGAGAAAATAGGAGGGCAGTACCATTGGATCTGTTGGATCAGAAAGGAAAAGAAAGGCAGAAAGTGTGGTTGGATCACATACTGGAACAGAAAGTTCAATGAAATGATCTCGCTCGATGTCTGCAACTGTACAAGCCCAGACCAATAGAGCTAACACATTGGAAAAACTGTCCACTTTCTTTGATAGTTTGGACCCTGCAGCCCTGTTCGAACCAGTCTCACTTGCCTTGTTAGGACTTCCACAGATACATCTCCACCCCCCTGCCCCCCACCTAATATTCTGCCAACTCAACCTCTGGACAATGACTATATTGAGCAAGCTGCAGAGGTGCTCATGACATTCAAGCTCACTCCATCAGAGAACAATGATCTTGCAAATTATATGAGCAATCTGCAGAATAAAACACAGATCAGATTTTTCTTCAAATTTGATGTGCCATTGTGTGACTTGTGGATCAAGAACACACTGGCTGAAATCCAGGCTAAAAAGGACTATGATACAGAACATGCAAATATGTAGCTAGCACTGTCAATGTACACAACCTCAGCAAACATATGTATATAGTGCTATGACATGTAGTAACCATTGTTGATTTGTATTGACCAAAACTGTCACCAAAACTGTCATGTGATCTCCAGTACTATGCGAAGTTGAAGAATCAGCTGAAGTTGTTGTACATTAACTGAAGTAATATTTGAAATGTGAACAAGGCCTAAGACCTTACCTCATATAAAGCACAGACAGCACACTCAAACATTCAGCCTAAATATGGCTTGAGGGGGAGTGTTGTAGTATGTAGCTTATATACATGTAATAGTAGCTACTAAGCAACTAAACAAGCCACACTTGGCTTGATGAACCGAGTCTAGGAGATATAATCAGATTAATAAGATATTCAAATCAATCCAATTACTTATATAACATATGCCATCCCTTCACCAAGCATACAAGATAGGTGCTACCCTTTATCAGACACCTTGAACAGGTACAATCTCCTTATCAACTGTATTGGGCATGCACAATCAAGTTATCTATATACTCAAAGTGCAATCAACTCACATTAGATATGTGATCAATCTTATCTCTTGATTGCTAGCAGTCTCTATCTAATCTTTAGGATGGTTTGGACCACCCTCCTATGTTTCACCTCTTCACCATGTCACCATGTCACCTCTTCACCTCCCTACCTCCTCATCTCTTCACCTTGTGGTATGGCTATGCCTCTGCTTCTGATCATATATTATTCTTCCATTTCTAATCCATGCCTTCTCATCATGCCTTTTATATGCTACCATATCATGCTTCTTCATTTATGATCTTTCATTAATTTATGATCTCTGTCATATTCTCATGGTCAAGGTTATGCTTTCATTCTATTACTTTCATGTTTCTGCTTCTTTTCATGCTTTTTCCTCATGTCATGCTTCTTTGCTTCTCTTCCATTTCATGACTATACTGATATATATGTTGCACACATGTTTAAGGACTCATTAATCTATAGATCTATGCACAACATATACATATATTTATATAGTATATAAAACCCCCCAAGCAGTGGCCAAGGCTCCCCAGTCTTGCCCTCCTTGGAGTTTTCCCTTTTGCTCCTTTGACTGACTGACTCCCCTCTCTCTATCTTTATATGGGTTGATTTCCCAAAACTATGCTACTAAGAAGTTAGCTACTAAGTGTACTCAAGAGCAAGCAGCCTTAGCTAGAGCTTTAGGTTATTTCAGCTTCTGCATAGTCCTCCTCAACTCCCATTCAAACTAATGTATCTAGTGGCCAAACCCATTGTTTGATCACATCTACAACATCTTTGTCTATGGCTTGTATTCCATCTGTAGCACCTCACATTCCAATACCACACCCACATGCTACTCTGGTCACACAATCCATCTTGTCACCATTGAGCAGCCCAACCCCTCTTTCAACCACACCCACAGCATCTCCAGCCTTGACTTGCATTTCATTCATGTTGTCTAGTATTCCACTTTCACAGTTGCATCCTGCTCTGATCACCCAATCCATCATTTCATTGTCTAGCAGCCCCATCTCTCTTTCAATTGCATCCACAACATCATATTTGACATGTCCTCCATCTGAAATATCCAGCATTCTACTATCACATCCACACTCCACACTGGCCATCCAACTGGGTTTGGTATACTATGTAAGTATCCCATGCAATCAATATATTCCACATTCTCATTGCTTGTAGTATCTGTACCCAACAATGACCTGCATGAAACCAGTTTCATGTATGTACATACTGTAGCAAATCAATCACCTGAGAAGTGGAATTTCCACAGCTCTCTGTGGACCATACCCCTTGATACCATTATCATAACCTACATACCCCTATTTTTTCAGATTTTTCCACCCACTGGTTATTGAGATATTCATTAATCTCTTTAGTTGTACTCTTATACTTATACATTTATATATAGCTCACTATTCTTTTATTTCTCTTTATTTATCTGATTACTTAGCTAGGTGCTAGTGAGACGAAGTGATCATGTGACCAATAGCTACCATGTGACCTTGTCTCCATTAGTCTGTACAGCCCTACACAACATATCCAGCCTCTTTAGCAGAGCCCTTTAAATTTGGACTTCTCTACTCAAAGTGCTTTCCTTTAATATGCCTGGGTTTGTCAGCTTGTGCCTGGCATTAGTAAGCAATTTTGCCTTAATTTGTAAGCCACCAGTCCTCTGATTGGCTGGCACAGCCTCCTGTATTTATATACAGTATATAAAGGGGGGCATTTTGACCTGCAAAGAGCATCTCATCTGATGAGATCCCCTGGGAAATCTAATAAGACCTAATAAGGCAGGGTACCCCAGAGCGAAGTAAATAGAAGTTTAGAACTACTACTAGGCTATTAGAACTTGTATCTAAAATAAAAGACAAGTACCTAAGACTATTTTTTTGGGAGAAATCCCTTTTTGGGCAACAAAAGGCATCTGGTCCCTATTAGTAAGCAACCTAAGTGTCCTGTAGTATCAAATAAGGGCTACACTTCACCTCTCTAAGCCAAACTTGCCAACTCCTTAGTTAAGACAATAAGATTGAGTTATAATAACCCCTTTGAGTCTACTAAGTGTTCTGCCAAGTTAACTACCAAGCAGTAACTGAGTATCTCAACATCTCAGCATATTGCTGGATTACCCCACCATCTTAACATCTTGACATCTCTACAACTTGCCATCTAAATGTTATCCTCCTTCTAGACAAGACAACAAAGAACTAATCAAAAATCAGTGGTTTTCAGACAATATGTCCTGTCTCCATGATATCTTCCTTCTAGATAAGATGATGAAGAACCAACCAAAATCAGTGGTTTCCAGACAATGTGTCTTGTCTCCACCAGCTAGAATACTTTGCTCAAGAAAAGTACAAGAAGTCTACTCTTGGCGAGACTAATGGTAATGGGTATAGTTCTAAGTTGCAAAAGGGAATTTAGTGATCAGGAGCCATGGTTTGTTTGCCAATCCTCCACATAAGTTTACAGATTGATTGTTCAAAATAGTTTTAGCCTAAAGTTTGGTTAGTAAAGGTGATTCTAGATGAATTACACACCTAATTGGCTCAAGTTAATAGCAATAGGTTGCCTAGTAACTGTGAAGAGTGGTACTCGGATGATACAGAAGAGCAGGCAAATTAGGAACTTGACCTAGATTTCACCTAATGCTAATGATTTGTGTGTAGGAGACTTGCTAATCCCTTAGGATAGTAAGTCTAGGTAAGGTGTAGTAGGACCCCTATAGATAGGTTATCCTAATGGACCATAGCAAGGGTTTGCTTAGGGAATGCTAATCAGAAGAGTAATAGATTGCCCTAGGGATGTGACATTTAGATGGTAAGATATGGAGATGTCAAGATGATGAAATGGTGGAGTAATCCAGCAATATGCTGAGATGTCAAGAAGTCCAGATGCTCAGTTACTGCTTGGTAGTTGACTTGACAATACACTTAGTAGACTCAGAATGATTATTATAACTCAATCTTATTGTCTTAACTAAGGAGTTTGCAAGTTTGGCTTAGAGAGGCGAAGTGTAGCCCTTATTTGGTACTACAGGACACCTAGGTTGCTTACTAATAGAGACCAGATGCCTTTTGTTGCCCTCAAAAAAGGATTTCTTTCAAAAAGATAGTCTTAGGTACAAGTCCTTTATTTAGATACAAGTCCTAATAGCCTAGTATGTAGTAGTTCTAAACCCCAATTTACTTCGCTCTGGGGTACCCTTCCTTATTAGGTCTTATTAGATTTCCCAGGGGATCTCTTATCAAATAAGATCCTCTCTATAGGTCAAAATACTTCTCTTTATATACATAAATATAGGAGGCTGTGCCAGCCAATAAGAGGACTGGTGGCTTATAAATTAAGGCACAATCGCTTACTAATTCCAGGCACAGGCTAACAAACCAAGGCATATTAAGGGAAAGTACTTTAAGTAGAGAATTCCAAATTTGGATTGCTCTGCCAAAGAGGCTGGCTATGCTGTGCAGGATTGTACAGACTAATGGGGACAAGGTCACATGGTAGCTAGGGGTCACATGATCACTTTGTCTCACTGGCACTTAGCTAAGTAATCAGATAAATAAAAAGAAATGAAAAGAATAGTGAGCTATGTATGTACAAATATGTAGATATAAGGATATGACTAGAGAGATTAATGAATATCTCAATAACCAGTGGGTGGAAAAATCTGGAAAAATAGGAGTATGTAGGTCATGATAGGGGCTATCTTTTCCTATGGTGTCAAGGGGTATGGTCCATGCAGAGCTGTGGAAATTCCACTTTTTAGGTAACTGATTTGCTATGTGCATGTATGAAATAGGTTTCATGCAGGTCAATGTTACATTCCTAGGGCAATCTATTACTCTTCTGATTAGCATTCCCTAAGCAAACCTTTGCTAGGGCCCATTGGAATGACCTACCTATAGAACTCCTACTACATTCTGCCTAGACTTACTATTTTAAGGGATTAACCTAAGTTTACACACCCAAACCTTACTTGCAGCTCCTTAGAGTTTCCTATACACATATTGTAGCATTAGGTGAAATCTAGAACAAGTTCCTAAATCACCCACCTTTTGTACCACCGAAGTACAACTTCCCACAGTGACTAGGCTACCTATTGCCATTGACCTGAGCCCATTAGGTGTGTAATTCACCTGGAATCACCTTTACTAATCAGACTTTAGGCTGAAACTATCTTGAACAACCAATCTGTAAACTTACATAAAGGATTGGTGAACAAACCACAGCTCCTGGTACATTAAATTTCCCTTTTCAACTTGGAATTAAACCCATTAGCATTAGTCTTGCCAAGGGTAGACCTCTTATATTTCCCTTGAGCAAAGTGTTCTAGCTTGTGGAAACAAGACATGTTGTCTGAGAGCCACTGATTTTTGGTTAGTTCTTCATTGTCTTACATATCTAGAAGAAAGACAACAATAGTGCCACTTTTGGAATTTCCTGCTTCAACAGCCACAACAGCCATGGCATACCAGTTCAACTTGGCAGTTTTCTCACAACTCCAAATGGCTCCACTTATATTATATGACACCCCAGTGATCTATTATCAACCTGGACCTACTCAAGGGTATTTTAGTTATTATATGCAGTCTTATACCACAGGGAAATAACATGGTACTCACTTCACCACCCCCAGCATGCTATAAATTTACTACAATTCACAGTCTGTGCCACAATGTAATGCATATTATCCTTTCTTTTAAATGGTCAAAGTTTAGAGTGAGGCTTTCATCATGCTATGTGAGCAAGTTCTATATGTAAAATTAGTTACCAAGAAATGTAAGTTTTATTTTCTTTAAAACCATACCTGAGCATTCATTCCTCAGAATCTCTAGTTATTATATTAATACCAGTTGCAAACAACATTTGGATCTACTGGTCATTCTTCATCTGCTCACCCTACTTCTTCTGAAACAAGTTCAAGAGCTTCAGTATCTGCCTCTAGCAGGCATCTGTCAGGTGTAGGATCATATGGCTCTACAGACTCTTCAGCTCTTGGTAGCTTCAGACTTGAACCACCTTCTAGTTCTCAACCTCATTGATGTGTCAGTTCAGAAATATTTTTAGAGGTTGAAAAACCTATATCTGCAGGTATTCACCACTGAAGGAACTCCAAGGATCATGACAACTCACACTCTGCACAACTCAGTCATCAACACATGAAACAACTTGAGATATATGCCAAGGACTTATGTGATGAACTGGAGATCCCTTAGAAGAAACTTTTTGACTTTATTGAGGCAAGTCACATGTTATTGTAAATGTATTATTCTCTTATCTCACCAATACTGTCAGTCCAGCAATGTGTACTATACATATATCCTCACTGTCTTGCATAAAATCACTCACAAGGGAGCTGAAGCAACCTAAAGCTCTTGCTAAGGCTGCTTGATCTTGAGTACACTTGGTAGCTAACTTCTTAGGGACATAGTTTAGGGGAATCAACCCATATAAGGATAGGGAGAGGGGAGTGAGTCAGCCAAAGGAGCAGAAGGGAAAACTCCAAGGAGGGCAAGACTGGGGAGCCTTGGCCACTACTTGGGGGGCTTTATATACTACATAAAGTATGTACATGTTGTATATAGATCTATAGATAAATGAGTTCCTAAACATATGTGCAATACATGTATCAGTACAGCCATGGAATGGAAGTATAATCCTGACCATGAGGATGTGGCAGAGATCATAGATTAATGAATGATCATAAATGAAGAAGTATGATATGGCAGCACATGAAAGATATGAGAAGGAGGCATGAATTAGGAATGGAAGAGTCATAAGTGATCAGAAGGTCCATAAATGATCAGAAGAGAAGGCATAGCCATATCACAGGGTGAAGAGGTGAGGAGGTAAGGAGGTGAAGAGGTGAAGGAGTGAAGATGTGAAGGGTTGGAGGAGTATCTTGTGATATGGTGAAGGTGTGAAGAGGTGACATGATGACATGGTGAAAAGGTGAAACATAGGAGGGTGGTCCAGACCATCCTAGAAATTAGATAGAAATTGCCAGCAATCAAGAGATAAGAGTTATCACATATCTAATGTGAGTTGATTGCACTTCTGGTGCATAGATAACTTGATTGTGCATGCCCAGTGCAGTTGATAAGGAAATTGCACCTGTCCAAGGTGTCTAATAAGGGGTAGCACCTAACCTGTGTGCTTGATGAAGGGATGGCACCTGTCCAAAGTGCCTGATAAGGGAATCTACTCTTGAGGAAGTGAAGAAAATAAAAAGATTGAATACATCAAGCATGGTTGCAAGTTGGCAGCTGTTACAGGAGCCAGTATAAAGGAGGAATTCAAGAAGGAAGTTACTGGATATATTAAGCACTCAAACAACTGTTGTCAGTTGACAAATTGACACGATTGACAGTATTACGATGTAGATCTTTCAAGCTGATTTTGTGGACTGTCCTAATCATAGAAGAGCAACAAGACTGTTGACAGTGAATCCTCCATGGCAGAATATCATTGAGCATGGATTGATGTGGTAGATTTGCTCATTTTCATTCCACTGTCTTTATTATTGTGCCATGCCTTCAGCATCTGTTTAATACAGTCCCCTATGGTTTTACTATTATCTGGTGCTAATGCAGAATGAGATTCCAAGGGATCATACAACAAAAGATGCGAAAGTATATGTATATAACCCATATTGGTGGAATTGTGTGGTGTATTATAGAAGATGTATCCTGTATATGTGACCAGTATATAGGCTGACATGCTGAGCCATGTATGTGTTGTATAATCTCATCAATTGATTATCTACTGACATTGAGCAAAGAATATCCAATGTATATCTGGGTTATATATTTATTGTACATCCCTGAATCAACCATTTGTCAGGATCAGGTGGGGGATAGCCAATCTACATATATCCAGGTAACAATACATACGTATAAAGGTACAACTCATTTCAGATCTAATGTAGAGATTTAGCATGGATGATAGTCACCCATGGGTGTTGACATATGTAGTGTCACAATGTTCAATTCATATGTGTGATGTGTTCTGACACTAAGATTTCTAGTATAGATTTTTAAATTGTTTCTTGCAATAATACTAAAAATCTAAGACCTGTATATAATTTAACTATCGGTTGCATAATTGCCAAAAAAAACATTGGTTGTACAATATTTACAAACTGGCATGTACTGCACTTATTGTCTTTTTCAGGCAAGTTGTCATTGTGGAAAAATTATGTCCAAAAACATGCCTCATCTTGGTTGATATTTTTCTCCTCAACACCTGCTTAGAATCCATCGAAAACAACACCAATTGACTCAGGCAATCCAGACACACACCCTATGGCTTGACTAGTGAGAAAAAATCTGAATTCTGAAATTTCAAGACTTTGATATTCCTAGACTTGGTGCATAGTATATATTTCTTTTTGTGCTCTGATCCAACACTCAAAACAGCACTGTAGCCATGCTGTGGGGTTACCAAACCACCCCCAACATGCAGTGGGCCATTGTACAGCTCTCAAAATTTCTTGATACTAAGCAAATTGGAATGTGTATGAACTTTTCTACTTAGTCAATCTAGCAAGTTCTCATCCATTTTCATGCACATGGCACTGTCCCCAACCCAGGTGAAAACAGAGTTCAAAAGGAGAGAACAGGGAATAGATATCTTTGTGATGTCGATGTTGAGGTAATGTCCCATATCTGCATTACTATAACTTGTAAACTAATTCATTTGCTGTCAGTTTCTGCTAGGTACTGTGGAACAATCACCCAATCTATATTTGGATGAGCTCCAAGAGATGATGGAAACATTCTGCAATGTCCATGTTTCACATGCAACAGTCTGGCAAACCCTTCGCAGAGCTGGATTTACAATGAAAAAGATGAATTCTAACTGATACATTACTGTGCTTACACTCACCTGAGTCTCCTTGTAGATTACATGTATTGTGGCAGAATGCTCAGCACAGAAACAGATTGAATATCTCACACAAATTGGACACTACATGGCAGAGCAACTTGTCTTTGTTGATGAGAGTTCCATCAATTGCTGGACAACCTATTGCAGCTACACCTGATCAATCAGAGGAACCAAGGTACAACACAAGGCCTTTTTTGTATGCAGTCAATGATAAGTACATGATTAACTTGTTCTGATCATGTTGACAGTTGTATAGTTATTTGATTCTTCTCACACTCACACTCCGAGAAGGAATTTTACATTGCAGCATTGTTGAAGGGTCCTTCTGCACCAAGAGCTTTACACAATTTATCACATGGCTTCTGGACAACATGCAACCCTTTTCCACTCCAAATTCCATCATTGTGATGGACAATTGTCAAATCCAAAAGCACTCTGATATCCAGGAACTCATTGAATCTAGATAAAAACAATGTATTACTTGATTTCACCTACTGATCATTATCTAGAGGGATGCGCTGTGAATATTTGCCACCATATTCTTCTGACTTCAATTCAATTGAACTTACATTTTTGGCTGTATCACCTCCACCAAAATGGTGATTATACACAAATGGCCATGATGCAGTTGACAGAGCAGGATGTTTACATCATGCAGCTTAGTGCTCTATATATGATTACTCCTGAGGATTCATACAGTTGGTTCTCACACTGTAGTTACATATGATAGTAGTACTACTGTCCATTGGCTTTGATATGATGTAACTGTGTGTTGTTCTTTTCCTGCAATACTATAAATGTTGTTTTTCTATGAAATTAGTTGTGAAGTCACAGTAATCACACTCAGGCTACAAATACAACTCCTCCTGCTACCAAAGTATACATAATGTGACACTGGTATGCCTTCAAGAATATGTCAATGAACAGTAACTGATCACACCCAACCCTCAATCATACTGTACAACTTGAATATCACTAAACATGAGTACGTACCATTAAATTCAACATGCTACAGTTATGGTGACTTACAGCAGCTTGAGCTTGAACACCCACCTGTTCAATGAGTCCATGTCTCTCAAGAAATGCAAGAAGAGCTCCCAGATTCCCTCTCCTGCTGCTCTTCCTGCTACATGAAAAGGTAAGCTTCTAGTTTATGTATCACTCAGCACCATCATTGACTTGTATATTTTAGCCAAGATGGCAGCATGTTTAGGCTGTCATGCATGGAAAATAGGATGCAGCTTTGCTCCTGGCACAATTATATGTATCAAATGTACTGATTGTGGATGCTCCAAGGAGTGTACCATTCAAGAGCATGGCACTCGCTCACGTAGCAACAGTGTTGCACCACCTTCCAAACCTACCCTCTTAGGAGAGCACCCACTCCTGCATGGACAATGTGCTACATCTTGATCCACAGATGTAGTTCCTGACATAAAATGGCAATATTGTTTGTCATAACGAGAACCTGAAAACAACATGGGATGTGGCTTTCCAGAAACTACTGGCAACCATGACCTCCATCCTATTGTTGAGCACAATGAAGTCACTGCTCTCTACAATCCTAACTACTTTAATGTGGATATCTCACTAGATCGCTGCCATGGTGGTATTGATTCAGCCAAGGTCCTCAGTGTTATTACTGGTGGTGATACTTTAGAATTCAACATAGAGCCAGAGGGAGATGGGTATGAGATGAGGAGCCAGGAAGATTTCGACTTGGATGATGTAACTATAGAGTCAGATAAGAATGGATCTGCCAGTGACCTTGATCCTGGTGAAATGGATGACAACAACAACATGAGCAACTTGAGACCTGGTGTTCAATGTCTCTACTCCTGCCAAATGGGTACCACCAATCAAACCTATTGGCAAGGGGAAGGTCCCAGTGAAGCCAACCAGTTTGTATGACCCTGCAACATATGGTGCGTCACATTTGTGAATATTTAATATATGTATGTACTGATTGTTTTGCATGCACCAGTCTTTAAGATCTCATGTGCTGTTCATCGAACACAGGATTCCAAGTTGTCAAACATTCTCTTTTATGTTTCATTCTACATCACTCTCAATGAGCTTTGCATCACCATTGCAGAAAAGCTTGATTGGTTTCCAGGACTCATCAAGCTTCAGTACTGACTAGATTGCAAGGTGAAGATACCTTTTATGTCCATACAAATAGATGAAAAACTCAATATATTCATAGAAACTATGAAACCACTTATTGTTTCTGCTCATCTTGCCAATGGAAAACCCTTGACTCAACCAATGAAAGCTATGACTGCTTATTTTAATGATGTAGGATTAGAGGACACTTCAGTTGCTCCAGTGACAGACACTGGCAGTCATAATAAAGTAGTAGGTTCATATCCACTCTGTTATAATTATTACCTATCTCATTTTTAAGGGACAAGAGGATCTGCACTGTCGTCCAAATAGAAGTCATCATCATTGACTGGTGAATTGGACAGAGCAGATGAGCAACAGAAGCTTATCAAAGTACTTCAGAAGTGGTGGACATGTGATACATATTCAAGAGGAACAGAGAGCCCTATCTACTGGTACAGCCTTGCTGGAAGCAATGTTTGCTATCCATTGAGTTACAACAATATTGCATTCTGGACACTCCAAGTAGTAAGTGATTTTGATTTTTTTTTTCAACATCCCCACAATATATAATTCAGATGAACAAAAAAGCAATGATTGACAAGAAATCCCCCAATGTTGCTATACAGACTATGAGGCCAGTGTCTCCCAGCTTCTCTAGCTTCTCAATGCAGTATCCTCAAAAATCTAGGAGAGATGTATGAATTAGCAGCCTGTTATGTTTGCTGTTTCAATCACCAATCATATTTCCATTGTGTTCACTTATTGTGCATGCCTGTGTCTTCTGGTAGTACATTCTGCAACTGTTGGAAATATCTAATGGCCTCCATTGTCTTTCTTCTAGACAAGACAATGAAGAACCAATCAAAAAATTAGTGGTTTCCAGACAACATATCTTGTCTTTATGGACTAGAAGACTTTGCTCAAGGGAAGTATGAGAGGTCTATCCTTGATGGAGCTAATGGTATAGATATAGTTCCAACTAGAAAAGGGAAATTTAGTGTATCAGGAGCCATGGTTTGTTCACCAATCCTCCATGTAAGTTTATAGATTGGTTATTTAAGATAGTTTTAGTCTAAAGTCTGGTTAGTAAAGGTGATCCTAGATGTATTATGCATCTAATGGACTCAAGGCAATGGCAATAGGTTGCTTATTAACTGTGGAGACTTGTACTTGAGTAGTATAAAAGTGGGCAATTTAGAAACTTGGCCTAGATTTTGCCTAATGCTGATGGGATGTGTATAGAAGACTTGCTAATCCCTTGGGCTAGTAATTCTAGGTAGGGTATAGTAGGAGTCCTATAAGTAGGTTGTCCTAATGAGCCCTAGCAAAGGTTTGCTTAGGGAATACTAAATAGAAGAGTATAGGATTGTCCTAGGAATATAATATCTAGATGGCAAGATGAGGAGATGTCAAGATGATAAGATGGTGGAGCAATCCAGCAATATGCTGAGGTGTCAAGAAGTCGAAAAGCTCAGTTGTTGGTTGGTAGTTAACTTGACAGTACACTTAATAGACTCAGAAGGGTTTTATAACTCAATTTTATTGTCTTAGCTAAGGAGTTGGCAAGTTTGGCTTAAAGAGGCGAAGTGTAGCCCTTATTTGGTACTACAGGACACTTAGGTTGCTTACTAATAGGGACCAGATGCCTTTTGTTGCCCAAAAAGGGATTTCTCCCAAAAAAATAGTCTTAGGTACTTGTTTTTTATCTTAGGTACTTGTTCTAATAGTCTAGTAGTAGTTCTAAACTCCTATTTACTTCGCTCTGGGGTACCCTGCCTTATTAGATCTTATTAGGTTTCCCAGGGGATCTCTTATCAGATGAAATTATCTAAGGTAGAAGATGAGATGCTCCTTGCAGGCCAAAATGCTCCCCTTTATATACATACATAAATACAAGAGGCTGTGCCAGCCAATCAGAGAACTGGTGGATTATAAATTAAGGCACAATCACTTACTAATGTCAGGCACAAGCTGACAAATCCAGGCATATTAAGGGGAAACACTTTGAGCAGAGGATTCCAAATTTGGGTTGCTCTGCCAAAGAGGCTGACTATGCTGTGCAGGGCTGTACAGACTAATGGGGACAGGGTCACATGGTAGCTAGGGGTCATATGATCACTTTGTCTCACTGACACTTAGCTAAGTAATCAGATAAATAAAGAGAAATGAAAAGAATAATGAGCTATGTACAAATGTGTAAGTATAAGGGTGTTACACGTAGTGTACACAAAGAGAAAACTTGATGGACAGAATACTTCTCAGGAGGTACTCATGTAGAGATGCTACATCTGAGAAGATATTCAAGACTAAGGAGTTCGATGGTTACAAGGGATGAAGACAAAGGTTGAAGTCAATTGGACTTCCAAGAGTTCAATGGTTACAAGGGACAAGGATGAAGGTTAAAGGCAATCAGCCTGAGGATACAAGAATATGCTAGATTGTGCAGAACAAGTGTAAAGACTATGGTACAGGCAGTGAAGGTTTAAGTACTATGAAATGTGTCATCATGGAATGAGATAAAAGATCAAAGAATACTTAGGTTAGAAGGACATGTCACCTACTACTAAATGAGGATAGGAACTATGAGGCTGATATGAGAGAATTGGCTGAGGAGCCAGCTGTCTGAAGAATCAAAAAGAAAGCAAAAGAATAAGTCAAAGAATAACAAATGTAGGGTTTATTAGACTAACAAGAAATAAACTGAAAACCCATATAGTCCAGAATATATCTAAGAAGACATGCACCCATTTGGAAAAGCAGAAAAGATAAACATTATTAACAAGTAAGAAAACTGTAATATTACCCCTTCATACAATCGAACTCCTGGTTCAATCAAAATTCCTCTAGGAAGAGTCGGCAGGAGGAATGTGAGTGGACCTGAAGATGAACACAGCCTGGTTAGGAGAAAGCATCTTGAATGGATAGTCATCCACAACATGTCTGTGTTGATTACAACATCTGCAGATGTGCTTAGGGCAGAAATGGTGACCATGTCCCCAGTAATGACAAAAGTCACATTGGATATGAAGACAAGCAGTCTGAGGATGACCTGGAGCAGATTGGAGGCAAGAGGGACAGATGTAGTCAGGACAGTCCTCTCTATAATGATCCAGATGATGACACTGAAAGCACTCAGTGAGGAAAAAAGCGGGTCATTAAGAAAGAGGGTTGGCACAAGAGGGAGTGGAGAGGATGTGACTTCCATCAGGTAGGTACCTATGAAGAGCTTCAGTTTCTACTCATCGACAATTGTCCTCATTCTCAATGATGTCTTTGACATCCACGGTGGTGGGTGAAGAACGAGTAGAGGATGGGAGAGGAGAAAACAGACGATCAGCTAAGACGGGTACAGGAATGGAAGGAGGAGAGTCAGGGACTGTGGGTAGTTGGGTGTGTTTGAGATAATGGTCATGGTCTTGCATGGGTAGAGATAGGTAGATTTGACAAAAGGTGAAGTAAATGATGACGGAAGGGAGTCGCTCAATGAAAGAATAAAAACCATGTAAATGTAAAATGGATAAAATATGTCAAGGGAGAGCATCCAGATGTAGTCACAAGGATAAGCCAAATTCTGCAGGGAGATTGCTTGGGGCCAATTGAAAGTGGTAATGTTGGGTTATAGAAATCTTATGGAAGAGACAAACCAGTTCCTGAGTAATTATATCTTTCTTATATAGAGGGAGGGCCTCGATGGCATGGAGGAGAGTGGGGTTTGTGAGAATGACGGCATAAAGAGAATGGACAGTGGAGATGGATAGCAAGATAGGTAAGACTAGTCTGGAACGCAATGGGGAAGTATATAAAGATGAAGAAGGTAAAGATGAAGACACAACAGAGGAAGAAAGAAAGGACATATTGGTTGTTTAAAAAGATGAAATCAAAGTAAAACATATGTTGGGGGAGTACTTCACGAAAAGATACCACTTTCTAGGTAGAAGGAGAGAAAGAGAGGTAAAGAATTAGGAGAGATGATGAGTCTGTTTATAAGACAAAAGAATTTCAGGGGCATGATGGAGATTACTTTCAGGTTCCCATGTATTTTTGACAAAAGAGTAACTTTTCCATGTGGTCAGATACTGATAGTGACCTTGTGTTTCTTTATGAGATATGATGTAACTGACTTCATATTCTTCTTCGGAGTTAATAAGGTCAGGTGAAGGTCAGGTGAAGGAGGGACCATGTGCTTTGGTTTGGCAATAAGAAAATAAGAGAAAGGTGTGAAATATATCATGGATTTTCAATGTGGAAGGGAGTCGGAGTTGGTATGTGAGTGGAAATAGGACTTGAGAGATCTCAAATGGTCCATGGTGTTTTGGGACAAGTTTGTGGGAGGAATAGCTGAGACAGAAGTTGGTAGCTTCTAACCATACCTTATTGCCAACTTTCCAAGAAGAAAACTTCCTTGATGACCATTAGATCATAATCTGTTGGGCAGATTCATGTGTAGCAAGAGCTTCTTTCCTAGCTTTATCCAGAGGAAACAGACAATTTTCCAAAGCAGAAAGAGTTTTTCCTAAAGGAGGGTATGTACAAGGTTCAAAGCTGTAAAGAAGGGAAAAAGGAGAAGTCTTGGTGGAGCTATGTGGGATAGAGTTATGAACAAATTTGGCAGAGGTGAGGAAGGTAGACTACTTATGTAGATTATTAGAACAAAAGATATGGAGATAGGTTTCAATTTCTTGATTGGCCTGTTCAGTTTAGCCATCAGTTTGAGGATGATACACTGTAGAAAGATGAACATTGTATTTTAGAAGTCAAGTGAGTTCTCTGGTGAAGGCAGAGGCAAATTGGGGTCCGCGATCAGAGATAATAGAGTCATGGAGGTCAAAGTACTTGAATATGAAATCAGAAAGGAGTTGGACAATGCCCTTGGCATCAATGGTTTTAGAGCAAGGCACTAAAATTACCCCCTTTGTAAGACTGTGGTCAACCATGACCATCAAAGAATCATAACTGTGGAAAAGTGGGAGGTCGGTGATAAGGTCAACAGAGAGTTGACGGAACAGGAGGGAGGAAGATGAGGAAATAGGAAGCAAAGGGGGGGTCATGGGGTGAGTGAAGACTTTATTCTATTGGCAAATGGAGCAGCTGGAAATGAAATGGAAAACAAATAAAGCAAGACCAGGCCACCAAAAGTCACATTTGAGGATGGCTTTAGTATGAAAGTGACCCAAATAACCAGTGAGGGGGGAAGAATGGATAGAATGAAGCAAAGTAGAATGGGAAGAAGGAGAAACATACAGTGAGGTGCAAAACCGTTGCAATGTCTAACCCCAAACCGGGGCGCGAAGCGCCCCGCAATCACTTGTGGGAATTTCACTTTGCTTTGGTGGGAACAAATAAAGTACAAACCCTTAGCTACAACTTTGTCCCCAGGGTCATGTGATTTCGCTTACATACTGCAAAGATACATCCATTTCAAAACATCAATACTATTGCAACAGTTTTGCACCCTTTGCTCATTACATTGAAATCAAGTGTTATTTGGTTATGTTTGGTCATACAAACAAACATACACATATTAGAACCATGTCTGAGTTTAAAATAGTTCACACGCATCTTTGTTTCCAACCACAACCATCATGAGAACCATCTCTTCTACTCAAAAACAAACCATCCTCTCTATGCTTGATGCTGGCCAATCTGCTCACTCTATTGCATCCACTACTGGTCTTAATGTGTCTACCATATCCAGATTACGCTCCAAAGAGCGTTCTGAGCTTCAAAAAGTTACTGGAGGTCGTCCATCCAAGCTTTCCTCTGCCAATATCCGGCATGCCGTTCGTCTTATCTCCTCTGGAAAGGCAGAGAATGCTGTTCAGGTGACCAAGGCACTCACCAATATAGTCAACCAGCCTCTCTCTACCTCCACAGTGCGCAGACAGTTGAGGAAGACAGGTATGAAAGCTGTGGTCAAGTCCAAACGGCCTCTCCTTTCAGCCAAGCATCGTAGGGCTCGTCGAGACTTTGCTTATGCTCATAAAGATTGGACTCTGGAGGACTAGAAGAAGGTAGTATGGTCTGATGAGACCAAAATCAATCGCCTAGGGTCAGATGGGCGCAAGTGGGTGTGGAAAAAGGCAGGGGAAGGGCTAAGTGATAGGCTGGTGGAAGGTACAGTGAAGTTTAGAGGAGGTTCTTTGATGATGTGGGGCTGTATGACTTGGCAGGGAGTTGGCTATGCTACCAAGATTGATGGTAGGATGGATGGGGACCTTTACCTTCAGATTTTGAAGGATGAACTGCTCAATTCTTTGCAGTTTTATGGTCTTGATCCTCCTGACATCATCTTTCAGCAGGACAATGACCCCAAACATACTTGCAAAAAGGTGAAGGATTGGCTTCAGGAGCAGGATTTTCATACTATGGTATGGCCTGCACAGTCTCCTGACCTCAATCCCATTGAGCACCTCTGGGGTTATCTCAAAAGAAGACTAGCAGATCATGATTCCTCTCCTAAGGGAATTCATGAATTGTGGGAGAGAGTTCAGGTTGATTGGGAGGGGATAGCAGTTGAAGAGTGTCAGAAGTTGATAGAGAGCATGCCTAGAAGGATTGAAGCAGTTATCAAGGCAAAGGGAGGCTATACCAAGTACTAATATACCCTGGAAAGCAAAAGGTGCAAAACTGTTGCAATGGTATTAGTGTTTTGAAATGGATGTATCTTTGCAGTATGTAAGCGAAATCACATGACCCTGGGGACAAAGTTGTAGCTAAGGGTTTGTACTTTATTTGTTTCCACCAAAGCAAAGTGAAATTCCCACAAGTGATTGCGGGGCGCTTCGCGCCCCAGTTTGTGGTTAGACATTGCAACGGTTTTGCACCTCACTGTACATATGTCCTTTGAAATAAAGATGACCATTGTCAAAGATCTAATTGCAAAGAGAAAAATGAGGAAAAAGAGGGGAGCCATCGTCAAGGTTGGCGAAAGCACAGAGGATAAGGGGATTAGAAGAAAAAGAATTTTTGATATGAGTAGCAAGGGAAATATCCAAAGCAACAATAACGGCAGGGTCAAACAAGATGGGAGTATCAACATTATTAAAAGTGGTGTCAAGGTGATTGTGACAAGAAAATGCATCAGCAGGGGCCATTTGAGTGCTAGGAAGGACTTTCCAGATAATATCAAAGTCCTGAAGAAAGAGAGACCAATGAGCCTGTTGGCGAGAAAGCTTGCAAGGATCTTTGAGGTAAGAAAGGTTCTTATGATTGGTGATAATAGTAACAGGATGGGAAGTTCCTTGGACATATTGGCGCCATTCAGTGAGAGCAAGGATGATAGCAAGGAGTTCGCAGTCATAAATATCATAGTTGCATTCAGTGAGGGCAAAAGTGCGAGAGAAGTAAGCAATAGGATGAAGATCACCATTCGTGTCTTCCTGAAGGAGTACAGCCCTGGCAGCGAGGAGGGAGGCATCCATCATAATGAAGAAGGGGCGAGAGATATTGGAGATGGCAAGGACAGGACTTGTCAAGAAAGTAGCTTTCAGGGAATCAAATGTACTACATAAGCCATGGCAGGAGAAGGGCATATAATTAGCCCCTGCATTGTGACAATGAATCATAGACCTGCTACAACTTAAGATAAGAGCAGGAGTCTATGAATACTGCCAATCCCCCTACAGATCACAATGGTTCTGTATGTGGAATGAAGAGAAGTAGAAACTAAGAATAGTACATGACCTGCAGCCACTGAATGCAGTCAGCATCAAGGAATCATCAATCCCCTCCACACCTGGATCAATTTGTAGACCAGTTCTTGGGAGGAAAATGCTTTACAGTCCTAGACCTATATTGGGGCTTTGATGCAAGAAAGATGGATGAAGCTAGTTGTGACATGATAGCCTTCCAAACCTCACTAGGACTACTTCGGATAACCTCATTGTCCACTGGATACACCAACTCATCTTCTGAATTCCAAGAGTGTATGGTGTTTATATTCCAAGATGAGATTGTCAAGCAAGTAATGAATGTATTCATTGACAATGCACCAATACAAGGACCACTTACCACCTATCCTAATAAGGATGGGAACCCTACAGTTTTGCCAGAAAGACCAGGCATACAAAGATATATCTGGGAACATGTAGAAGACTTGAATCATATCTTACATTGTTTGGCAAAAGCTGGAGGAACCTTCAATGGAAAGAAGCTTCAAATCTGCCAACCCCAAGTAGTAATACTTGGCCAGAATGTAGAAATCAATGGATGAGAACCTGATGTACAATGAGTAAAGACCATAAAGGAATAGCCTACCCCTCAAAGTACTACAGAAGCCAGGCAATTTATGGGCCTATGTGAAACAGTCTGCATATGGATTCCTAATTACTCCCAGATAGCAAGAAGTATAACTTCCACCTGGAAGAAGGATGTATCTTTTGTTTGGACAGAAGAATATCAAGAAGCCTTTGAAACTTTAAAGAAGCTAATTACAACAGCACTTGCTCTTTTACCCATAGATTATACATGTGGATGACCAATAGTGTTGTCAGTAGACTCTAGCTATATGGGGGTAGGAATTATTCTGTCACAGATAGATGAGCATAGTAAACGCTGCCCCTTTATATATGGATCACTTCCCTTTTCTTTAATGGAAGCTATCTACTCCCAACCTAAGCTGGAACTATTTGGCCTATTCTAAGCCTTATGACACTTCCATCCATATGTAATTGGAGCCAAGAACCTCATAGTAGAGGTAGATGCCAAGTATATCAAGGGAATGCTAAATGAGCCTGAACTGCAATCAAATGTAGTAATCAACAGATGGATCCAAGGAATCCTTATGTTTGATTTTATCCTTGTATGCATACCTGCAACACAGTTCAAGGCACCAGACACTTTATCCTGAAGACCACTTGAAGACCAAGCCAAAATAGAATCATATGATGATAGCTGGCTTGATAAAATTGCCTTGTTCTATGCACATTATGAACCCAATTTGTGTAAGAACAATGGTATAGAAGAAGGTACCTCTAGGAGCATGACAGCATATGTACTGTCTGCCCAAGAGAAGCAAGATACAACTCTTAGGCAGATATACATACATACAAGTATCTGACCAACCCTGAGCCTATACCTGTTACTAATAAATTTCTATGAAAGGTTACCAAGTACTTTGTAAAGGCAGGACACCTATTTAAGCAGACCAAATCTGGACATTGTCTCTTAGTAATATTTGACCATAGTAAGTGGGAACAGATCTTGACACCTTACACAAGATCAGATAAGTTCCAACAACTTAGTCAATATATAGTCATAAACAAATTCCACCTCAGAAAAACAATAAGTTTGCATTAAATATTCTACAACATCATTAGAAAATGTATTCAACTCTGCAAGAAAAACTTAGTATTCTGAAAGAGGAAGAATAATATGGCTAAATTTATCCTAAACAATAACCAAGGGTCTGTCATGCTAACATATTTCACAACATATTCAAAAGATAATATGAAATTTGTTTGTTGTAGCCACAGAGTTGGCATTTGTTGCCGATAATGTTCTTCAAACATATTATGGGGCAGACTCTAACTCTGGCTCATTGTCAGAGTTATGGTGTGAAGGGGATACATATTCTCACTATTATTACACAGATATTTTCGCCAAACTTATTTATGTACATACTTTGCTTCTGTTGTGGACTATGTATGAGTGGGCCAGTAGGGAACTGGTCAGAGAGCTGGTGAAGGGGGCATTCAAGAGGGTCCAGAGGACCCCCAGAGGAGATTATAGGGTTTTTGAAACTTCCATCAGTTTCAAGTCATGTGTGAAAGATGGCACTTACCAGTGTGGGTATCTCGAAATCAGCAATCATGGAGAGGTGCATGCATTGTCCAGCAGGCAAGCCCCTAAACCATGTGTTATCATACCAGTTGCGTAGAAGGTTAGGAATTGCCTTAGCTCAAATGTTCTTTGAGCATGACTTGTAGTGATGATGGAGTGGGGCATTTCCTAAATGTGAGTGCATGTTCTTTACTCAAAGTGAGGGCTCATAAGAGTCTACAACTTCGAACAGCTGCAAGATACAAGGACTTATCCATGAGATTTCAATGCATCTCACAGCTTTTGGATACGCCTCTGTGGGAGTGTTCGTTTTGTCCCCACTCATTCCCTCCACCCCCAGTCAATTGATAATCTTGGAAATTATATCCCAGTTCTGAGAATCACAGAAGCGATTCTCTTGGATGATCCTTTGGCGTCTCGTGAATATCTAAGAGGTGAGTCAGTGAACCATACATACACAAGACATGATAACATACATCCAATCTCTGAGCTATGGATCTGTCATTCTTCAGTTGGGTGGCTCAGATGGTATATAGCTTCAAAATGGCTTCTTGTCGTTGTTCTATAATAGGCTGTATATCTACTTCCACTTGTTGTTGGCATGTGTCATGGGACTGAGATAACTTTTGCACACAAATATGGCGAAGGACGTTGACACTCATGCAGTTGGCATCATAGATAATGGTTGGATATGTTCCTATCTTAATTTTTGCATGAAAGTCCAGTGCTAGTAAGTGTATCATCTCTTGGTTCCAAGAGGATATTTTCAGTGAACTAGTCCAATTGATAGCAACTATTTTGATGGTGGGTGGAGAGCTCCTATTTTGAATAAATTCCTGGACTTCATCATGAGGAGCTTGCATGAGAATTGGGGCAGGGCCTTTGGAGGATTGAGTTACCATCACACCCTTTTCTGTGAGGTATTTCCTGTAGGCCAACTGAGAAACTATTAGTGATGATGAGCAGGTCTCAGAATATGCCATACATGGAGGCGGTTCATGTGGCTATGGGGCCCTGGCCTTTTCCTGGCTTTTGGCAATGGTAATTCATCCTCATTGTCACCTTCCCAACCATTATTTCTAGAACCCTCAGCAGTACGTGAACCTATAGTGTGATCAGAAGTAAGGGAAGCAATCTTAGTGTTAATCAATTCCTTCAAATGAGGAATGCAGCCATTGACCACCCCAGAGACTGTAGCCTGGACAAACTCAGAAGAATTCAGGGTCAACAGCTCCATGACAGTGTACTGGATAATGCTGTCCAAAGATTCGGGGATTTGCAATGGCCAACCAGGAGCAAGAGGATGTATGTTTGATGATGTCGTAAATTCTTCATGGATCACCAGGGGTTGGGAGATAACAGGGATAGGGATTGCATTGAGAGAGATAGGGACTGCATTGGGAACATTTGTTATGAAAGTGTGGGACAGATTGCCTGACATGGGAGTTTGGGGGGTCATTACAGTATCGTGGTCAACAGGCATGAGGACAATGGAGGTGGGAGCACACAAGGGCAGATGGCCTGGCATGTGAGGCTGGGGGGTCATCACAATATTAATGTTGAGAGGTGCAGTGGCGACAGAAGCAGGAACTATATTTGGTGCATTTGTTTTGATGTATAGTTGAAGGGCTAATCTTTTGACAGCCATTTCCTTCTTTTCCGAGAAAGAGGTGGGAGGGGCAGATGGCATTGAATTTCTGCCTACAGCAAGTACAGTTCGGGTTGGGGAACATCTTTGTGGATGAAACGGCACTGAAACATATATTTAGCTACTGAAATGGGGATTGATGCTGGGAGTGCACCGGATACAGGACTAAAGGACCGACTGCTCCACACACATGAATAACCATTGTATGGCTTTTGAAGTCGACCACAAGATGATGGTCAGAATACAGCTGTCAGGTATGGTGATTCAGATGAGTCGGAGCAGCCTCTGATCTATGGGATTGTTCAATGGGGTAAGACAAAGTAGAAAGAAGGGCACTCATGGAATCATTGTGAGAGAGAGTCATTGCTCGAGGAGAATGAATGGTCAAGGGGGTAGTGGTATCATTGGTCTATGCCTTGGTGGGTGGTGCTTGAGAGGAGCGGATGGTTGAGGGGATAGTGGTATCATTGATCTGTGCCTCAGTGGATGGTGCTCGAGGGGAGCAGATGGTCAAGGGGGTAGTGGTATCATTGGTCTATGCCTCAGTGGGTGGTACTTTAGGAGAGCAGATGGTTGGGAGGGTAGTGGTGTCATTGGTCTGTGCTTCGGTGGGCAGAACGGAACTGGGAGTCATGTTGTTATCAGGTGCTTGGGGAGAGGTGATGGTCAAGGGGGTAATGGGAGTAGTGGTATCATTAGTGTGTGCTTCAGTGGGTGGACCCAGGACTGGAAGTCATGTTATCAGGAGCTTGAGGAGAGGTGATGGTTGAGGGGGAAGTGGTATTGTTCATCTGTGCTTCAGGGGGACCAAACCGGTGGAAGTGTGAATATGGTCAGTACGGTGGTTGCAATGGACTGACAGCTTGAGCCTGAGCCTCAAGGTCTGCATGGTGAGCCTCAACCAATGGGGCTTGACTGAGAGCAGTATTGATCACTTGTACATTTCGCTTTGTGAATGTCCCAGCCTGTTGCTTGACCAATAAGTATTCCAACAACTACTCATGATCAGATATACATACAGTTTGGGAGATTGCTGTGAGTATGTGGATCGCATTGGACAAAGCCAAGTTTTGATGTTGGGAAGATTTTAGGTTGTCAAATGCCATAAGGGTAATAGATTTCGGTACATACCTCTGATCACAACATTATAACCTGACCCCCTATTGTTCTACTAGACACAATGTTAATGACAGCGTGACAATTAAGTTGCTGAGGAACATACCACTACCGAAGTATATGGGTTTCTGATGGGTTTTTTGTTGTTGTATAGCTATAGTGATAGAAACATTGTTTCTTTAATGAAAGCATCATCTCCCTTCTCCAAGGAGATATTTACATTGAACTTTTGAATAGGGTAAGCAACTGCAGAATCACATTCTGATCCTACTCACCAATTGGAAGACTTGAGGGATATTCTGATTGCTCACACTTATACTTATGACACTGAAATAATACCTCATACAACACAAATGGATATACTGTACATTTACAGAGAGATATTCTATATACATAACAATGTATTGACTAAGTAGTAGTTGAGGTTCTTGATGTGGGAAGCAGAAAGAGTGGTATGATAAAATACTGATCCTAAATAGGGACAGCCCATTTCAGACTCAGCATGCCACAGATTCAATGTCAGTCCTATCTGAGTTTGAAAAATACAAGAGTGGTAGTGACTAAGAGCTGAATTTGACTGTGCTTGAATGGGAAAGAACAGGCATGCTAACTGTTCATAGTTCAAATCACAATACAGGGGTGGTAGTGGCTGGGAGCGAGATTAGACCATGTGCTTGAGTGGGAAGAACAGGCATACTATATATAATTCAAATCACAACATTGACTAGAAACACAACACTTTAAGGAAAATAGGCTGATGGGGAGGAGTATGTTTTAGAAACTCCTGGTGTAGTTGCTGTTCATTTTCCAAATCATTTGAAATCAGCTTGACATTTCGTGCTGCTGGAAAGGTTGGCAGCCACATCCCACAATGTGGCTGATGGAATATGAGCTTTGATATGATGGGATATGTTACGACCACTGGTATTTGTCCCTATTTATCCTATATTTATCCTTATTTTTCTGGGCTTTCTACAAAGCATTTCGCTAAATAGCCCCTATCACACTTGAATTCCTCACCACTTGTTCAACTATGAACACGTGACTATTTGGTCACCTGACATCACATGACATCATGTGCCCACGCTCACGTCACTTCTTGGCTGGCATGTGTATGGCCATACACAGCCACACCACATGACATGCCACATGTCTCTTATCTCTTATCTCTTATCTCTTATCGCTTATCTATGAGTCACTCCCTTATCTATGACTCATGCTGACTCATGCGCACAGCCCTATGCCTCATGCCCTATGGCTATGCTTATCTCTGCCTCATGTTGCAGCCGTGCACTGCCTTATAACTCGTCATGACTCTGCTATGACTCGTATGCACTGCTATCTACTTAATATACTGTAGATACTGTATAGTATCAAACATGTACAAACCATAGATAGTATATAAACCCCCAAGAGACTGCGACTGGTTTCCCCCCAGTCTTGTCCTCTTGGAGTTCTCCCATCGACCCATCTGCGCCTGACCACCAGGTTTACTAGTTAAACACCCATCTCAGCCTCAGGTAGGCCTTGGTGTTTCATTAGGACAAGACTACTAATGACCCACAGTCTAGCTAGCCGTTCGTCTGTGTAGCCAATGGTAGAAAAGTGTAGGGATAGCCAAAGCTGGATTCGCCGTCAGGTACGCAGGATCTTCAGGCAGACCCTTTGCCGTTGACTTGGGTACAGTATAATACCCCACTGTAGGTTAACGGAGACAGCACCCTTCGGATAATGAGGAGTAGGTGGACGAGGCAGTGGCCTTAAAACAATACTGATCGGGCGGGTACCACAGTGTCTATCATCGTAAAGAACGAAGAAGACCTATCAGTGGTCAGGCTTCCCACTCCAGCCCCAGCTCTATAGTTAGAGAACCAGGAGGCGAAGTTCGAGGAGTCTCCCTCAGGAGGTGTTGAACAAAGTATCAAAGAGGCAAGAGACGCCCGCCCTCATAGTCAGGGTAGAGTAGCTAATGGACAAGTAATGTCCACCTTCTTCGTCTTGCAGGAGCAGGTAGAGTACCACTCTATAAAGGAAGGTTCAGTCGACCCAAACGACTATGTCCCCTTGCTGGTCGAGGATTCCATTCAGTATCACGTGGACGAAGTGCAGTTCCACGCCATCACAGAAGCCATCAGAGGAGTATTGGTAGAAGCTCAGAATGCTTCCCTTTCTTCCTATGTGACTCGGTCACCGCCCAGAGGGGCATTCACTTCTTTAATCAGTAGTCGGGCTTCATCAGCTCGTTACTCCCCTTACCCCAGCTCTCGCCAAGAAGGTTTGGCATACATACCCACGACACCAGTTCGCTCGCCAACTCTGCTCCCCGTTCCAGTAGATTGGAACCACATTCTCCTTGCGGACCCCCAGATCCACCCGGTTACCGAAACTGGCGACTCAGTGGATACCCTTATTCCTGAGGTCGGTGCAGTTCTTGGTGAGGTTGACCTACAGTCACAGGTCGACGCAATACTCGATGCCGCAGTTGAACTGGCTCATAACCAGGCTGCCGCTTAACTTCGAGCAGATCAGAATTGGGCCCGCGTACTTAGAGCATGAGACAGAGTTGAGGACAGGCTATGAGGTCTCGATAGGATTGAGCAGGAGGCTATTGCTCTTCCTCCTCACGTTAACAACGTGCCTCGTAGGTGGTATAGAGGTCGCACTCCTATTCCAGGGATACGTGTTAGGATCGGAACTCTTCACCCCCGCGGATCACTTAGAGTACCTGCGCGTTATCGTCAGGATTAGAGGAGTTAATAGAAGTTTGAGGTTCTTTGTGGTATCACAACCATTAGTCCCCTTCGGACAACAAGCAGGTATCTTTGAAATAAGAGAGGGATTTGACCGCCCCCTTTGGGTAGTTCCAAATCTTCCAGAAGAAGAAGAACCGGCACCATTACCACACCCTCTTAGAAGAGGAACCACCTTCGGAGTTCCCGTAGTAAGAAGGCCAATCAGAAGGGAAGGAGCTTTTATTCTCTGTCCAACAAATCCGTCGCCACAAACGGATTCTTCCTCTTCCTCGTTCAGAAGTATTCCCGAACGCTTCACTTCACCTTCGCACTAGTTGTGCCCCCAAGCTCAATCAGCTACCCTGGAAGCAGTCACGGCTCCAAATTCATTTGTCGAGTCTCTGGAAGAGATCGAAATCCCAGAGCAAAGAATCGAAGTTCACGATCCGCAGATAACGGAAGACTCCGCCCCTCCTTATGACAGGGCTCATCTCCCTGGTTATCAAACGCTTCCACCGATGCCGGCTAACACACCCGCTGATCGACGATCAGTTAGCAGCTCATGTTTAACAGAGGAATGACTATCATCACCTTCCTCATTAGCAAGGACAAGTACGCTCCTAAACTCACCAGGAGGTACTCTTGAACGAAGACAAGGACAAGGTCCTCAAACAGAGTACACACCGTTTCAGAACCAAGTCATCTCTTTAGTTGAAGCACGTCACAGAGACGAACTTGTGCATCTCCAAGCACTAGACGAAGTAATCCCCGTAGATCATGCACAACAATCCCGTGCCATCTACCAAGATTTTATTCAGACAGTGGAAACACATCTGGAACAAGAACAAGAATGAAGGTTACAGGAACCAATAGAACGTCCCTTAGACGCTATTCGTGGTATCCTTGTACTCTCTGAGTATAACCTTCAAGTACAGAACAATTACCTTAACAGGTTAGATGAACTAGGGTCTTCTGAAGGATCTTACTTTGAAGCACCACAAGAAGTACTCTCTCATTGTGAAAGACTCAGACGATTTAGGCAAAGAACCGCCTTTATCATTCGCAGACTTTTCCGTTCGAATTCCAAAAACAAAAGAGATTAGAAAACCCAAAAACAGATGTGGATTTTCGCTATTGTCATCTTGTTTCTCACCTACGTCTTAATGCTTATTCTCGCCTTCATTCTCTTTCTCATTTCTCGTCAAGTTCCAAAAGCGGCACCGGTTGCCATAGAAATTTGAAAAGAAGTCGTTGCTCAGTTGACTTGTTGGTCCTTTATCATCTGTAATGCCCTAGAGTTAAACAGACTCGTTGGTCCAAACCAAGACCCGGACGCACCACAAGTAGTTCATGGTTGGGACAACGTCGCTGACTGGAATGCAGAAGAAGATTGGGAACCAAACCCAAATTGGGATACAGGTCCTGAAAACGGGCAAAATTACGTTGACAATCCTTGGGATCCTATTCTGACAAACTTTGATTCTTTAGATTGGGTTGAGTGGTTATTTCATAACCTATCAGTGGCACGACTCGCTGATGTGGCAGGTCGCTACTTTTCTCAACACTTTCAGAATCAGTTTCTGGAAATCAATGGATATGCGTACAACGCACCAGTGGAGACAGTTCCCTCCACCCCAACCGAAGACCCACCAGGTCTTATTACTCCTCCTAATGAACAGGAAAATGAAGCAGTAATTTGGAAAGTTGGATCGGATGACGAATTTCCCCAATAGGAAGTTTGATTTCGTCCAACGTCACAAAAAGTTGTCAGAAGTACAAAAGAAGCGCTTCCAACAACACGTCACCGCATTAAATAAACAGAAGGCAGGCTTCCTTCCCACCACTTATGCTTCTATCAGAAAACAGGCAAGACGCCTTAGAAAACAGAAGAAATAGACATCATGGCGTTCAATCCAGTTCACTTCAGTAGTACGCAGTTCCTAGCAGATCTGTATGCTATACAAGGAGAAGACGAACGCTTTGCATTCATAGCTTCGCAGCTTGGCTTAATGACAGGTCATTCTGCTGGGTTACAACAAACAGCTGCAGCATTACAACATGAATTGGATCAGGCTAACGCTCAGATCGCAGCCATACCAGCACCAGGTGCGCCTAGACCTTCGAAGAAGGTTGAGGTATTCGCCGATCCTGGTGAATTTAAAGGTGAACTCGGCAAGTTCGAAGACTGGTGGCTAAAAATGAAAACATGGCTCACTCTGAACTCTGATGCTATTTGACCAAGGTCATATGACACTGTTGTTGCTGTTCTCTCTCGAATGACTGGGCCACGAGCACTCATATTTGCTCACCCATGCCTCGAGAAAGGAACTCTGTACACATGAACAGAGCTAGAAGCAGAAATCCAAACTCAATTCCGTCCAACCGCAAAACCGGACTGGGCATTGGAAAAACTTTGGAATCTGAAACAAACCGAAAAGATGAGAGCTTGTGATTTCATAGATCTGTTCCGCAGATACTACCAGGAATCAAAGATCGGCATTACACACGCAATCAACATCCTAGAACAAAACATGCTCCCATCTATTCACGAAGAAATCATTTGTAATGACGAGCGCGGTGATAATATCGAGGATTACTTAAACTTGGTTGCTGCAGTAGGACAATGGACAGAGTTGATCGGCTTCCTTCGACAAAGAAAGTCCAGACATGTGTCCTCGTCTAACTGGTCCAACCTACCTCATAAATCATCTTATCGAGATCCAATGGCAATGGATATTGATGCTCTTCAATATGGATCTAACTCAGAGAACGAATCTTCTGATAATGAATCCATTGCTGCCACCTCATCCAAGAAAGTCAGAAAGTTTAAAAACACGAAGTCCAGAGGGACTCAAGGATGTTTTAACTATGGAGGTCTAGATCATCGAATCAAGGATTGCCAAAAGGCATCAACCAAATGTGATTGGTGTAAATGGCATCAAGGAAAGCATCACAAGGATTGCTCTTGTGCTAGACGCCTATAGGCTCTTCTCGAAGAAGAAGAAGAAGAGTTCCCGGACTACGTGCCATTCGAAAATGAATCGGATGATGACCAGGGAAAAGGAGATTCGGAGTGAATGATCTGGGTATTTATTCTGGTACTGCATCTCTTGTTACTAACTCTTATCTTATTCCCTTGTGAAGTAATAATACAGATTTGACTCACAGTCAAATGGGGCCTCTAGCAGGACTAGAGCTTGGTCGGGACTCTAAACCAATGCTTAATTCCACTTTGCAAACTCCAGAACCATCTGACGAATGTCGGGTACGTTCCCTTAATCCAAGAGAAATTAATCTCGAAATCTCTATTGCTCCCGCAAACAAGAAAGGAGCTGTTAACTCAGCTACTGCTCTCTTAGATTCTGGTGCTAATACTATTTATATAGACACCAAGTTTGCACGAGACCTACGTCTTCCATTGACAAAACTGGAAAGTCCAATCCCAGTCTACAATGTTGACGGTACACGGAATTCTGCAGGTTCCATTACTCACAGTGCAGATATAATCGCTACCTATCAGGGTCATGCAGAACAACTAAAAGCAGAAGTCACAGATCTTGGAAAAAACCAAATGATCCTCGGTTATACGTGGCTAAAACAGCACAACCCTGATATAGATTGGACAACAGGAAAAGTTTGTATGACACGTTGCTCTGAGCAATATGCTTCTCTCTGCCTCTCTCCATGGATGGACAACATCAACAACAACGAGTGAGAAGCTCTTTGTTGCATCCATGCCATAAAAATAGAACAAGAAGCAGACGAACAACCAAAGAAGGACTCTGCTAAAGACTTAGTGTCAAAAGTCTATCATGCCTTCTTGAAAACATTCACGAAGAAGGATTCTGAACGGATGCCGTTAAGAAAACCTTGGGACCACACTATTGACCTAAAAGAATCTTTCATGGCTAAGAAAGGACGTATCATACCCCTTTCCATCACAGAACAACAAGAAGTCACAGACTTTGTGGACGATCAATTAAAGAAAGGATATATTCGTTCCTCCAAATCGCCACAAACGTCTCCTGTATTCTTTGTTCCTAAGAAAGATGGTTGCAAGCGTATGGTACAAGATTACCGTTATCTCAACGAGTACACCGTTAAGAACAATTATCCACTTCCCCTCATATCACAGCTCATAGACAAGCTGCAGGGATCTAAATGGTTCACCAAAATAGACTTACGTTGGGGATATAACAACGTATGCATGAAGGAAGGTGACGAATGGAAAGCAGCATTCGTTTGTCATCGTGGAAGTTTTGAACCCCTCGTTATGTACTTTGGGCTCTGCAACTCTCCCGCTACCTTCCAAACCATGATGAGTGAAATCTTCGCTGATATGCCAGAAGTAGAAGTCTACATTGATGACATCACGATCTTTACGAATTCTCTTGACATCAAAATTCATGAAAAGGTTGTACTAAAAGTACTACAATGCTTAGAGGAGAATGACCTTTTTTCCAAACCAGAAAAATGCACCTTCAGTGTCCAGGAAGTAGAATTCCTCGGCATGTACGTTTCTCGTGACGGTATCAAAATGGACAACTCAAAAGTCCAAGCCGTTCAAGAATGGCCAGTACCCACAAATGTATGAGGAGTTAGGAGTTTTTTAGGTTTAGCAAACTTCTATCGCAGATTTATCAAAGACTATGTGCAGGTCACTAGGTCCTTGACAGATCTCACAAAGAAAGACAAGCCTTTCATCTGGAATGACACTCATCAGAAGGCATTTGACACCCTCAAACAAGCGTTCACCACTGCCCCTATCTTAGCATATGCAGATAATAATGCGCACTTCCGTCTGGAAATGGATGCATCTGATTACGCCACAGGAGCAGTGCTCTCCATAGAAAAAGACGGCAAATGGCATCCCGTCGCATTCTCATCACATTCCATGTCTAAAGAAGAATGGAACTACCCAGTAGCAGATAAAGAAATGCTCTCGGTTATCCGCAGTCTAGAACAATGGTGTCACTACCTTGAAGGAGCTTGCCATCAGTTCGAAATTTGGAATGATCATGCCAACCTACAATGGTTTATGAAACGACAAGATCTTAATCATCGTCAAGCCCGCTGGGCTCTCTATCTCAGTAGATTCGACCACCTTTGGGTCCACAAACCAGGAGCAACAATGGGAAAGGCTGACGCCTTATCTCGATGAGAAGATCATGCTATCGGTATCGATGATGATAACAGGGGTGTAATTGTAATTTCACCTGAGAGTATCATCTCGACGATTGTCACTGTGACTACCAATTCAGAAGCAATACTTGATCGTATCAAACAAGCTACTCATCTTCTTAAAGAGTCAGAGATAGTGAAGCTACAAAAGGCAAATCACATCGCTCTTGAAGCAGATGAAGGCACATTGTGGAAGGATTCCCACGGACGTATTTATGTTCCCGAAGATCAGGATCTTCGCATGGAAATCCTTAGGCTCCATCATGATACACCAGTTGCTGGACATCCCGGTATAGACAAGACACTAGAACTTATTCATCGAAGCTACACTTGGCCTGGATTGCCAACACTAGTCACAGACTATGTATCTCACTGCGCAAGATGTGCATGCTTCAAAAGTACTAATACTGCCCCGGCAGGCAAACTAATTCCACTAGACATCCCTAATATGCCTTGGATAGATATCACTGCAGACTTTACCACGGATCTCCCCTTATCCAACGGCTTCGATTCTATTCTTGTAATCATTGATCGATTCTCTAAAGAAGTTGAATTCATTTCGTGCAACAAAACGGTCACGGCTATGGATACAGCTCGCTTATATTTGCATAATGTTTGGAAAAACCACGGTATTCCACAATCCATTGTCTCGGATCGCGGACCACAATTCGCATCACAAGTCATGAAGGATTTATGCAAACGACTCAGTATCCAGCTGAAGTTGTCCACTGCATTTCATCCACAGACCGATGGACAAACAGAAAGAATGAGCCGTGATCTACAACAATACCTACGGCTATTCACCGCTGAAAAACAGGACACATGGGCTGACTGGCTCCCCATGGCACAATTCTCATATAACTCAAAGAAACAAACATCGACACAAAAGTCACCCCTTGAGATTACCAGGTCCTACGTTCCTAAGATGGGCTTTGAACAGCGTGAAGTGAAAGCACTGGTTGCTGACACCTTCACATCTGAGATGCAGGACACGCTTACTCAAACAAAAGAAAACCTTGCAAAAGCACAAGCTCGTATGAAAGCTCAGGCTGATCATCACCAGTCTGACGCCCCTGAATACGCCATTGGAAATGACGTCTGGCTTTCAACATCCAACCTTAAATTAACCTGTGCTTCTAAGAAACTTACGGAACGCTAGATTGGACCTTATACCATCATTGATTTGATCGGTAGTAATGCGGTTAAGCTGCACTTACCGAAGACCATGAGAATTCATCCTGTCATAAACGTCTCTCGTATTCGTCCCTACAAGGAACACCTTGATGGTCAACCTTTATTTAAACCTGGACCTGTACTGGTCACAGAAGAATGAGATGAAGAATATGAAGTAGATCACATCGTTGATTCACGCTTCAAGGGCAAACACCTTGAATATCTAGTCCATTGGAAAGGTTACACTGAGGAAGATCGTACGTGGGAGCCATTGGGTCACTTATCCAACGTGCAGGACGCTATCACACTCTTTCATTGTGCTCACCCTAGTGCCCCTCGTCGCATTCGCCTGGCTCAAGCTGAATTCCTCGCCTCCTTCACTGACTTTGGTCTCCCGTCCTTGGCGACATCTTTGGACAACCTCCCCTTTAGTCACCTGGAAGTTGACTTCTAGGAGGGGGGTAGTGTTACGACCGCTGGTATTTGTCCCTATTTATCCTATATTTTTCCATATTTTTCCGGGCTTTCTACAAAGCATTTCGCTAAATAGCCCCTATCACACTTGAACTCCTCGCCACTCGTTCAACTATGAACACGTGACTATTTGGTCACCTGACATCACATGACATCATGTGCCCACGCTCATGTCACTTCTTGGCTGGCATGTGTATGGCCATACACAGCCACACCACATGACATGCCACATGTCTCTTATCTCTTATCTCTTATCGCTTATCTATGAGTCACTCCCTTATCTATGACTCATGCCGACTCATGCGCACAGCCCTATGCCTCATGCCCTATGGCTATGCTTATCTCTGCCTCATGTTGCTTATCTCTGACTCACCATGATTCCTTATGACTCATGTCGCAGCCGTGCACTGCCTTATGACTTGTCATGACTCCGCTATGACTCGTATGCACTGCTATCTACTTAATATAGATACTGTATAGTACCAAACATGTACAAACCATAGATAGTATATAAACCCCCAAGAGACTGCGACTGGTTTCCCCCCAGTCTTGTCCTCTTGGAGTTCTCCCATCGACCCATCTGCGCCTGACCACCAGGTTTACTAGTTAAACACCCATCTCAGCCTCAGGTAGGCCTTGGTGTTTCAGGATATCTGTAATAACTCACAACAAGGCTGGCAACTATGGTTCCGATGTCCCAATCATGGGCTATTTCGAGGTCTGTGACATGGCTGACATGTCTTTCGTGCTTGGAAAACTGGAGATTTTCTTCAGTGATGCTCTCAGAGCTCCAAAAAGTGATCTCAAGACAAGTCAGATTTTCAAAATGAGAAGTGATATTCAACACCTGAGAAATGAGTGATGACATTGTGTGTATGGCTGCAAGAGTTACCCTAAGTGACTGCACTGCTCTGGTATTCTGAAGGTGCTTTGCAAGTGCAGAGACATACACTGGAGGTCCTGCGAGATGGCTTAGGGAAGGAAGATGGATGGAGGAATAGCGTGAAATGTGCTTCTGCATCATATTTCTGGAGCCATGGAGAATGAGTTTATGGAGTGTAGGATGATGCCTCAGGAAGTCCAAGGTAGTCTTGACAGGACACGTGCAATCCAACTCGAGATTGGCCAGCTGGAAAAAGGCTGATAAGGATAGTAGCTTGCTCCACATGGTGTGACCAAGGCCTGTACTTCATAGAGAGAGGTTTTTAAGTGGTGAATAGCGGAGGACGCCAATGGTAAAAGAGGTGAGGAAGTGAGAAAAAGCCAAGTGACTGTCAACCCAAAAAGTTTCCAGATTGTCGGACAAAGAATAAGGGGTCTTCAGGAACCTGACAGGCACGCGATCGGGGGAGGGGGGGGTCAAGGAGATGTGAGTGAATGATATGTGGCAACATCTAGAGTCTATCATAGTCTTGATGACCATCACAATCAAAGGTGGTAAAACTAAGTTGTTGCAATTGAGAAAGACACAAAGATCATAGGCTGCCCATGGGGTCCTCAAAAAAATGTCAAGGGCATGAAGGTTGGTGTCATTGTTGACATTGAAAAGGATGTTTGTTGGAGACACAAATGACTTCAAGCATCTCCAAATCAGAAGGCCTGCCATGTCCTTCCCCTCGACTGAAAACTAGTACTTAAAAGGCTTAAATGTGACAGTGGTCAGAAAGTGGGGACTTGAAATTTCTCTGAAAAGTATGAATACTTTACTGCAGGCCTTCAAGCAATCAGTATCGAGATATACTACAATCTCATCAAGAAGTTCATCTGGAAGGGTAAGTATTAATGTTCGAACCTGTTTTGGGCATGAGTGAAAGGATTGGAATTTGTTGTGTTGCTCACTTCTGAAAGGGATGATGGCATGGATTTATGAGGTAAGAAATGAGCTATGGAAGAAGTCAGGTTGAAGGATATGACCTGGGAGAGTGAGTGAATAAGAAAACAGTATTTGGATATGGGGGTTTGAAGAGAGTTGTCCTCACACTTGTGCTTGTATAAAGTTGAGGGTGGCTGGACACTCAGTTCTGGAAAGGGTGGTGCTATGAGAGGAGGTGAGAAGTGAGCTAATGAAGACGTTGAGCCATGGTTAGGGCATTTCGAGGGGGAACTTTCAACAATGTCATTTTTCCACTTTTGCTTGAGCTCAGAGGTAAATGAGGTTGTCAACTGGTGTGAGGAGATGGCCCGGGAGAGCAAGTGAGCAAGAAAACAACATTTGGATGATGGAGTTTCAGGAAAGTCTTCCTTATCCTTGCACTTGTACTTGTATTGCAATGAAGGTGGCTGAAGACCGAGCAAGGAACACTGTGATGGAAGGGTGTTGAAGCAGTTGAGTGGGTGAGAATTGACGATTGCACTGGAGGGGAACACTAGGAGGGAGTCACATCAGAGTAGCTACCAAAGGCCTTCCCCAAGGACTGTAATTTAATGTGAATTTCACTAAGACAAAAGAAAATGAACAACACCTCATGAATATCATCTTTGTAATTCTGTCGCTCACAGACTCATTGCTTGAGGCGCATAGGCCCAGGTAAGCCCTATCCCCTCAACAACTCACCAGCACACTAGAGAACTTCCCTTTCCCTCCTCAGACTCATACTCTATGTATGAAGAGAGGCTAACTAGGACTTATGTCGCCAACATCCTGATAGGAATAGTTGGACATACAAGAGATATGTCTATTATAGCTGTGGTCAATATCAGTAACCCATCAAACATATAGTGTGAATATCATCCGATTCAATGGTGGCAAAAGATGTCCACCTCCTCCTATATATCTACCACCAGCTATGAAGGACACCTCCCCTATTGTATCACTACTTACTATATTCCTACATACCCTTCCCTTGTATTCCCTTTATGACAACATGGAAAGTGTGAGCATAACCCCTGCCTGAACAAGAAGAGAGATCACGTGGTTGACTGGCTGATGGATGTAACCCAACTGTAAATGTTTCTGTTCCCTGTGGAAACTAGCTCCATACATACACAGAGATATATGAGAAGATACACCAAGTCTTTAGGTAGACTACAATAGATGAATACATGATAACCTTGCCATCTAGTCATACAACACAACAAGTGCAACCTTATTAAACTAAGGAGAAGCAATACACAATTGTTGCTATGCTGGAAATAGCATGAAGCTACCACCACAAGTATGGTGAATACAATTGTGAATAGAAGGAGCCCCTACTATGGTAGAACAGGAGGACTAGAAGCATAGAGTATAGCTATTCAGCCTAGGCAGATCCTGTGTGATTCTAAGATCATATATAGGCATAGCTACAGACTATGATAGGATCTAGACTCTTATTGTGTGACATATAAGGGACAGATCTCACACCATATTAGGATGAGACACCTATGAAAGGCATACTGACTATTAGTAACTGCCTGCCTAATGAAGCAGTGATATCACTGATAGTATCTGCCTACCTAATAAAGCAGTGGAACCATTAGCAGATATATAGATCAAGACAATGACTACTAAGGCAATATATGAAGAACATAGAAAGGATCAGGACTTGTCCAAGGATTTAGACACAGAGTCTATAGGACTACTTACCTGATCAATGTCACACTTGTGTGTACAGACCTATGGAGCATATGTATAAGCAGGTTGATCAACACATTAAGCCAATCTCTACCCCAATTTCCCAGGAGTTCAAGGTCACCAGAACCTTACCATATGATCCAATGATGACATTGGAACCCCTGAATGTATGCTTTGGCCTACAAAAGCCTACTCGGAAATTCACCCAGGAATGAATAGACAAGATTTTGAAGGACATGGAATTCTATCAATTCTTGTGGCCTAAAGAATGTGATTTGTTTATCTATATACTAATCAAGAACAAAGCAGCTATAGTCTTTGAAGACGAGAATAGGGAAACTCTTAAGGAAAAGTACTTTAGTCCCTACAAGATACTTCACATACCGCATAAGCCATGGCAGGAGAAAGGCATACGATTAGCCCTTGTATTGCAACAATGAATCATAGACCTGCTACAACTTAAGATAAGAGCAGGAGTCTATGAATACTGCCAATTCCCCTACAGATCACGATGGTTCTGTATGTGGAATGAGGAGAAGCAGAAACTGAGAATAGTGCATGACCTGCAGCCACTGAATGTAGTTAGCATTAAAGAATCACCAATTCCCCCACATCTGGATCAATTTGTAGACCAGTTCTTGGGAGGAAAATACTTTACCATCCTAGACCTATATTAGAGCTTTGATGCAAGGAAAATGGATAAAGCTAGTTGTGACATGACAGTCTTCCAAACTCCATTAGGACTTCTATGGATAACATCATTGCCCACTGGATACACCAACTCATCTTCTAAATTCCAAGAGTGTATGGTATTTATATTCCAGGACAAGATTGTCAAGCAAGTAATGAATGTATTCATTGACAATGCACCAATATGAGGATCATTTACCACCTATCCTGATAAGAATGGAAACCCTGCAGTTCTGCCAGAAAGACCAGGCATACAAAGATATATCTGGAAACATGCAAAAGACTTGAATTGCATCCTACATTGTTTGGCAGAAGCTGGAGGAACCTTCAATGGAAAAAGCTTCAAATCTGCCAACCCCAAGTAATAATACTTGGCCAGAATGTAGGCAATTAATGGAAGAGAACCTGATGTACAATATATTAAGACCATAAAGGAATGGCCTACCCCTCAGAATCCTACAGAAGCCAGACAATTTATGGGCCTATGTGGAATAGTCCACATATGGATTCCTAATTACTCCCAGATAGCAAGAAGTATAACTTCCACCTGGAAGAAGGATGTACCTTTTGTCTGGATAGAAGAATGTCAAGAAGCCTTTGAGACTTTAAAGGAGCTAATTACAATAGCACCTGCTCTTTTACCCATAGACTATATATGTGGATGACCAATAGTATTGTCAGTAGACTCTAGCTATATGGGGGTAGGAATGATTCTATCACAAATAGATGAGCATGATAAATGCCACTCCTCTAGATATGGATCACTTTCTTTTTCCTTAGTGGAAGCTACCTACTCCCAACCTAAGTTGGAGCTATTTGACCTATTTCATGCCCTGCAACACTTCTGCCTATATGTAATTGGAGCCAAGAACCTCATAGTAGAGGTAGATGTCAAGTATATCAAGAGAATGCTAAATGAGCCTAAACTGCAATCAAATGCAGTGATCAACAGATGGATCCAAGGAATCCTTATGTTTGATTTTACCCTTGTACATGTGCCTGCTATACAGTTCAAGGTACCAGATGCTTTATTCTGAAGACCACTTGAAGACCAAGTCAAAATAGAATTATAAGATAATAGCTGGCTTGATGAAATTGCCTTGTTCTATGCACATTATGGATCCAACCTACACAAGAACAATAGTATAGAAGAAGGTACCTCTAGGAGCATGACAGTATATGTACTGTCTGCCCAAGAGAATCAAGATACGACCCTTAGGCAGATATATGAGTATCTGACCAACCCTGAGCCTATACCTGTCACTAATAAATTTCTATAAAAGATTACCAAGTACTTCATAAAGGCAGGATGTTTATTTAAATGAACCAAATCTGGACATCCCCTCTTAGTGGTATTTGACCATAGTAAGTGGGAACAGATCTTGAACCAAGTTCATGAGTTACTAGGTCACCATGGTGACAAAGTCACCTGGGAAAACCTCAGATGCCACTTCTATTGGCCTCAAATGTACCAAGATATACAGCATCATGTGAAGTCCTGTCATGAGTGCCAGATGAGGAATACTACTAAAGTCCATATTTCTATTATTACCCCACCACCAGCTACTGTATTTACAAAGGTTCATATAGATATCATGCACATGCCTGTAGCAAAGGGATATTGCTACATAGTACTGGCCAGAGACAACTTATCTAAGTATGTTGAAGACAGAGCCCTATGACAAGCATCTGCCCAAGTAGTAGCTCAGTTTGTGCTAGATGATATTATATATAGATATGAAGGTGTGGGAAGGATAGTTACAGACAATGGACCTGAGTTTAAAGAAATCCTATTAGACATACTTGCACAACATGGAATTCCTCAGGTGTTTATTAGCCTTTATAATTCACAAGCTAATAGACTGGTTGAGCAAGGCCACTTTGCAATCAGAGAAGCTTTAGTAAAGGCTTGTAAAGTATCTTGTAGGGGCTAAAGTACTCTTCCTTAAGAGTTCCCCTATCCTCATCTTCAAAGACTATAGCTGCTTCATTCTTGATTAGCGTATAGATAAACAAATCACATTCTTTCGGCCACAAGAATTGATAGGATTTCATGTCTTTCAAAATCTTGTCTATTCATTCCTGGATAAACTTTCAAGTAGGCCTTTGTAGGCCAAAACATACATTCAGGAATTCCAATGTTATCATTGAATTATATGATACTATTCTGGTGACCTTAAACTCCTAGGGAATTGGGGTAGAGATTGGCTTGATACATTGATCAACCCACTTATATGCTTTGTAGGTTTGTACACACAAGTGTGACGTTGATCGGATAAGTAGTCCTATAGACTCTGCATCTAAATCCTTCGGCAAGTTCCAATCCTTGCTATGTTCTTTGTATAATGCCTTAGTAGTCATCATTTTGATTTGTATGTCTGCTAATGGTTCTGCTGCTTTGTTAGGCAGGCAGTTACTAATAGTCAGTATGCCTTTCATAGGTGTCTTGTCCTAATATGATGTGAGATCTGTCCCTTAGATGTCATATGTAAGGGTCTAGGTCCTATCATAGTCTGTAGCTATGCCTGTATATGGTCTTAGGATCACACAGGATCTGTCTAGGCTAAATAACTATACTCTACACTTCTAGTCCTCTTGTTTTACCATAATAGAAATTCCTTCTATTCACAGTTGTATTTACCATACTCATGGTGGTAGCTTCGTGCTATTGCCAGCATAGTAACAACTGTGTATTACTTCTTCTTAATTTAATGAGGTTGTGCTCATTGTATCATATGACTAGATGGTAAGGTTATTGTATATTCGTCTACTGTAGTTTACCTAAAGACTCGGTATATCTTCTCATATCGATCTGTGTGTGTGGAGCTAGTTTCCACAGGGAATGGAAACATTCATAGTTGGAGTTACTTTCTTTGGCCAGTCAACCATTTGACTTCTCTTCTTATTCAGACAGGGGTTGTGCTCACACTTTCCATGTTGTCATAAAAGAATACAAGGGGGGGTATGTAGGAATATGGTAGTGATACAATAGAGGAGGTGTCCTTCATAGTGGGCAGTAGGTAGGAGGAAATGGACACTTTCCTCACCATTGAATCAGGTGATACTCGTACTGTACATTTGATGGGTTACTGATATCTACCACAGTCACAATGGACATACCTCGTGTATGTCTAACTATTCCAATCAGGGGGGTTGGCAACATAAGTCCTAGTCAGACTCTCTTCATATGTAGAGTACAAGTGTAGGGAGGGTGGTTTTCTAGTGGGCTGGTGCATTGTCAAGGGAATAGGATGTACCTGGGCCTATGTACCTCAAGCAATGGTGGGGGGGAAAAAGAAGAGTCCACCCCAAGGTTGCTAAAGGTGAGGCCAGGTTTATATAATATCTGGTCAGATCTTAAAGTATTTGGCATATTCCTTAAGTAAGCACAGTCTGATAGGGTATAAGTTGATAAGTGAAATTAGTATCAGCATGTCTCCTGTATGTCTATCCTATTTTGGGACCACTAATCCGCAACTTTGACAAGACCACAAAGTTTCTTCTTGATTTGGGAGCAGTGTTTTGTTTTTCCTATTTGGGGACAGGGGTCTACTCTTCGTTGTTCTTCTGATATGCTCATACTAAGTTTACTTCATGCTGTACTGGCTTTTGCCTTATGTTCCTAGTCTCATAGCTATTTAATGTACCTTGGTGTCAGTCACAAGTCTTTGCCCTGAATGTTATACTATTCAGCAGACTACACTAGTGTACACACATACACATGATATCATGGCATGGCACATTATAGCTACTTGTACATACAATGTTCATTGCTAGAGGTTGGAAATCAGCTGGAAAGACATAACATGAAGTAGGGGAAGAGGTTATCATAGCACAAGACTTGTACCATTGACTTTGGAAACAGAGCTGTCAAGAAATGTCACAGAACTATCAAACAATGTTATGGAAGTGTCAAACGATCGAGCCCCAGGCATAACTGCACTTAGATCTTGATTTACTATTGCAAGGAAAGATAAGACATAAGAAAGTGTACAAGATGCTGGTTTTTCCAAAAATTAAAAATAATAAACATATAAAGATGAAAAGAAACAATTGTTAGTACTCTGAATAGAGATTGAGGTATACTGGAGCAGTCTCTGAGGGATGGATGGCAGTGCAACAATCTCCAAAGTGCTGTGCTGCCAATAATAATCTTCTTGTTTTACACAAAGGTGGCGTGGTGACTGGCAAGTGAGTTGGGGTTGTCGAGATGGAAATCATGGAGGAGTTGTGTGATAAGGTCTTTGTCCAGGAGAGGAATCTGTAAAATCTGATCAATAAGATCAGATAGTTCTACCTCACCCATAAAGTAGAGCATTTCACTGGCAGATCATAAGAAGCCGATCTCTTCAAGGGTGAAGAGGAGATTGGCTAATGGTGTCCGCTGCTGAAAAAATTTGCCTCAGTGTACTGAGGTGGGGGCAATGGTGGTGCCATCAATAAAAAGGACCACAGCGGTCTCTTGCAGGCAGTCATATGCCTGCAGAAGAGTTAGTACTATGAGGATGGACTGTAAAACACTATGTATAAGCATCTGTGCAAAACTTGCATATGTCTTCAAGATGGCAGCCACAGACAATCTGGAGGCAGAGGATGTGTAACTCGTAGGATGGGGTGTGGCTGAAGTAGACAGTAGTGGGATGTTGCATTAATTGCTTGCTTCTTAATGCTCCATCCCAATCACATGTTTTCTCCAAGTATCTTCTTAGTGATAAATAAAAAGTAGTCATATTGAATATTGTCATGTCAATATACAGTGATGTGATTTTTTCTTTGGGCAGGGAAGGGTGGTAGTCCAGGTTATACTCAAAAGGTGGGTGGAAGTAGATTGTACCATAGTTGCTGTTTGTCTTGAATAAGTTAGTCTCATCAAAATGTCCTTCCCTTAAGGGAAGGACTTCAAACCTTTGATTTGCCCATGTATGGAATTGGTTTGGATCAAATTTACCCTCCATAAAAGAGTTAGATCAGCTGAAAAAAAGTTGCCTGGGACAGTCCAGGTCTTTGCTGAGTGGTAATAGGTACTGTGATGTGTCAGAGCTTCATGTTGATGAGGTGAAAGAGGTGCTACTGGTCTCTGATCAGTTGTCTTCTTTGATGATATACTGATTTGTAATAAAAGTGAAAAAAGGGGTCAGGGTGATAATGTACCCTGAATGCAGCATAAGGTGTCCATCCTCCTTGGATGGAACAAGGAGAAGTAACCTCCCCAGCGATGGGGAGGTGGTTGACAGAATACTAGTTAGTCCTGGATCTAAGACTTTCTCACCCAGTACCTTCCATGGGCAATCATTGACATCTTCATTGGTAATCTTCTTTTCCTCCTGAGCTTGGCTGAGCTCACATCTTAGGCCACTAGTACAAAGGAGAGAGAGGAGGGAAAGGGAGTTATCATGTTGGGGAGGAGTGAGGATGGGAGGAGGCAGTGCATAGCTCTCCTGCTCAAGGAGGTAATCAAGCTGTGCCTAGTAGCTGGGCAGGAAGGGAGCAGTACAATTACCCAATCAGATAAATATCACATAGGGGACAGGAAATGTGATCTTTCAGATATCATCAGGTAGTGCCACAGTGGGCAGGCTTACCCATCACTTATTGAATTCCATGTTCACTTTGGGTAATTCTGTGGGAAGTATATAGACTAATTGGTAATTCCTGTCCATATTATTCAGCATAGATCACAGAGTGGCATACTGCACTGAGTTTAAAACTATGACATCGGCTAAGCAATTATTGATCAGGGCATGTACAGGGAAGGCAAGCATCCTGAGTCAGGTGTTATCAAGCTTGGGCAGGGGCTGTCCATAGCTCGTGAGGGATGGTTCAGATTGAAATAAAGTCTGATAAGCATCAGCTAGATGGTAAGACTGTTTTAGCATTATACCCCAGGAATTCCCTCCCTCTGGAGACTCATGATTAAATATTCTTTGTACTATCGGGCTGTGATATCTTTGTGCCTCATGTTCTGGGCATGCTTCCATATTTGGTTCATTTCAGATCTCCAGCTCCACTATCTTTCCCAAGTAAGATCAAGTGGAACTGCACTCTCCTATTATGAGCAGCACACTTCCATTCTTAGCAACCAACGGCTGTACAAGAATTTCCAAGGTCCAGTTATCTTTGCCATTAATGTAGCTAAATCTTAGATATGTCCCATCTAATCTCTCATCAATGGAGACAAAGCTCTGCCACTGCCAAGGACAACTGAGTAGTATGTCGAGGAGACAATCAGTAGATAGCCAAGAATTACTATGAGTAGTTAGTCCTCCTATCTGTATAGCTAGATCAGAGATCAGTTCCTTTAATTTACCATTACCTTCATTAGCACCACGCAGTATTAGACTAGTGTCGATATCCATTGGCACTTGTAGTTTCTCCCATAGTTCACGAGTAATGATATTTACTTCACTACCTGAGTCTACTATGGTACTATACACTTTGTTAGCTATGTGGACAGGAACTGTCAATAGCAGCCTGTGATCCTGGCTCATTCCAACATGATGTACATGTAAAGTGGCATTAGCTGATGTCACCTGTTGAAATCTGATCTGATCGGCTAATGCTTGTGTCAATTCCCATGAGTTACCTAATATTTCTCCCACAGTCAGTTCTACCTTAGTGTCAAGTATCTTAGTTAGTATGTCATGGGGATTCGTGGCAGCAGATAACTCTATGCACTACACTGCCATGTTTCTGGAATGTTCCTTAGAAAGATGTTCACTCACATGGGGTTTATTCCTGTCAACTCTTTCAGGAAACTCTACACTCCTTCCTTTTTCGTCATTCCCTCCCCACTTTCTCTCAGAGATATCAATCATCTCTGCATCTTCATCATCATGCACATCGGTGCACACTCATCAAGCATCCTTTGATGCACCCATTGGGAATGTCATTTCTTGATATGGTAAGGTGATCACTTTCAATCGCTCATCACTAATGACTTTCTTTACTTCCTAGCCATTGAATGGTGTGGGTGGGTTCTGAGTGTTGTCCCATTGCTTGATAGTCTTTTCCCTTTTGTTCTCACCTCTCAGAAATCCCTTCAGATCATCCCGAGCATCTGGTAAGTCATTCTCTTTATTTCTTCACTATCTGCACTGATATTGATCTTTTCTTTCAGATCAATTGTTTCCTTCATTTCAGTGATTCAACCATGGACACAGCACTTCATTAGCATCACTATTATTTGTACCAGGTGAGTTCTTAATCACCACTTCATTTTGGCGCTAACCACCTCCCACTTTCTTGGAAGGTATGTACACTCCATCCATTATTTCCTTTCAAGCAGTCTTGGCTTCACGCTGAGATCATATAATGCCATAGCTTCACAGGACATCATTGACATAATCCTCTTTATCTTTGTCCATCATCAAATAAGGTACAAATACTCTTTCTTCATCATCTTCATCATCCTCTTTGTCACTGACTGATATATCAGATATGATATAGTTCAACGATTCATGCTTCAAGGTGTCATGGTCTACCATAATAAGGTTAGTCTGTGCTCATTTCTCATTCTGTGCATGTTGCTCAACCATCCTATCATAGCTTTCTATTATTGATTTGTCCGCTCTCCTATTGAGTGGGCCTTGGTCCCTAAATAGGTTCATCATTTTTCATCAGTCATAAACTAACTCACTGCGGTCTATTAATTCTAGCATGCAGGGACTGTCGCTTAGGTGATGGTCATGGCTATTACACCCAAAACATTTAAAAGGTGGGTGAGTATTAGGTAGGGATCTATTTCTCCCATTAGTAGTTCTTTGTAGTACTTCTCTTGTAGTAGTACCATTCTGTATACTATTAGGAATGTCCTTGAATATAGCAGACTTTAATCTAGGTTTTTCTAAGATGTCTGCTATCAAAGATTCTATGTACCTTAAGGGCCTTGATGTAAGCTCTTGCATAAGCAGAATCATCAAGCTTGAGTTTACTCATATGATCTATGAGTGAATCAACATTGTCTGAGGACTTCTTGGGTTCCTTCTTTGGCTCAGGCTTCTTCTTTGCCTGCTTCTTGGGGGTCTTCTTCATTCCCTTATCCTTATGTTTCTTGGAGGACTTTCTCTTTCTCCTTCGACATTCATTATTACTAGACTCATTGTCTGAACTATCATCAGATGAGTCTATAGTAGAGTCGGAGTCAGTGCTACTCTCTTCAGAGGAGCTCTCCGTGTCAGAGTCTGTTCCATCCTCATCGAACTTGTATCAATATAGTAGTTGGTTTATGACTCGGCTGACTTCACTAATCTGGAAGAGCTTGCTTATATCTACGCCAGTGTTACCAGCAAGCAGATGTATCTGCACCTTCTCCCACATGTACTTAGAAATTCCTTTCCAAAAGTAGGTGCAATATTCTTCATCTTGGATCACTTTTGCAGCCTTTAGCCATTGTGCAACTACTGTAAACTTGTGCTTGTAGGCCATCCATTGTGACATCTTGTCCAAACTCTTCTTGACATATTTCTAAGTGAGCTTTCTAAGGTCATTCTTTTTGTACTGAGCATCTACTCACTCAGCATTATAGAGATGGAGGATCTTTGTTCTCAATCCATTCCAATTGTCATTCTCGTATTCGTCAAGGAATTCAATTAGTCATCCAACTTGACTACTACAGTAGTTGGAGATTCCTTTGCATTTATCCTTGTCAGTGGTAATACTGTACTGAGTGAGCAATCACTCATATTGCCATAAGAAGCATCTAACTTTAGAGTAGTGTTCTTTAAACTTGTCAGGGGCATCTCAGCTTCTGAGGCTGGATAGTGTGGTAGGTGTTGCTCCTGTACCTACCATGATTCGCAGTATCTTATTGTGTATTCAGGGGGTAATTTTGCATATTCCTTATGGGACTTGTTGTAATGTAATAGTATTGCTGAAACCCCTTGTGGTGAGCTCCAGTTGTCTTTTTTCTAGATAAGATTAGTAGAAATGCTAAGAAAATGTTTATCAGACAATCAATCTTATCTCCACGGATAGTAAACCTGAAGCAAGATGAAGAGAGTACTTCTTACTGGTCGAATTGGTATTAAAAACAAGTATCAAGTCATAGAAAGGGGTTGACTATCAGGCATGGGGTTTGTTCATCAATCTTCAATGAGGTTGAGGGGGATTGCTTTCAGCAATACGTTTGAGGGTCTGGCTTTCAGTTAAGGTGGTGTATGAAATATACTATGGTTTGTGGGGGAATGGTCTAGACAACTCTCAAGTTGCTAGAAGGGTAGCTTTACAGTGACTAGGATTACTTCCCTAAGATGTGCTCTCAATGACTTCCAATTAGCTCCAATCGATTAGGAATGCTCAATTGAGTAGGTAGCATTAATACACTTCACTCTCGCTAGTGATTCACAAATGTCTTTTAGTCACACGGAATAGCTTTTCTTAAACTAATTCTATTATGCACTAAGGAGTTGGCAATCAGCTTAAATGCTCGACTAAAACCCTTTCCCAAGGTGCTATTGAACTATTAGGTCTCCCTACTAGCTAGGGATCCATTTCCTTTAATTGTCCACTCTGGGGTTTTCTCCCTAAAGGTATCCTAACTGTCCCTATCCTAAGGGATTCAGTATACTCCTAACTATGGGTCTAAGTGGCTCTATTTATAGCGTGGGAACTTCTCTACACAGCCTCACTATTTATTTGTAGAGGGGTACACTTGTGAGCACTTGTTGATTGAGTTCACTTGAGAGAACAAAACTCTCTAAAATTTGAAACTGTCCAAATGGGGCTGAATCGCACTCCTTATATAGTAATTTACATGTGGCTGTGCTACCTTCAGTTCCGAGGTGGCTGTGCCAAGATATGACTCATACTGACTCATATTGACTCACTTTGACTCACCTTGTTAGAAAATGACTTGCAATGAGCTAAAAATAGCCTTTGGCTTGGCAATGACTCATGCTGTGCAAGGTCGCATGATCATTCTGCTAGTCTAGGGGTAGTGCTTTGATTAGTCCTCTTTTGACTCACTTTGACTCATTATGACTCATTATAACTCATGCTGTGCAAGGTCACATGGTCTGAGTCAGGTGATTTGCAACTGAGGTCACATGCTCCATTTGCTTCTCTGACACTTGGCTAAGTACTTAAGGGTAAAAGAGATATTAAGAAAATGGTTTGCTATATACTTGTAGGTAGTAATAAAAATATGTTGGAAGAAATCATTTGTTTCTTCACAACCTGTAAGTGAACAAATAAGGAAAAATAGAGGTAAATACTAGACACTATGGTCTATATGTGCCTCAATTAGCTAGGCATTTGGGCTGTGGGAATATGGTGAAAACTCAAATCTCAGGTCACATGTCTAGCATCACATATACAATAACTATGATTCCACATCCAAACATTTTGGTGCAGGTCAATGTCACAGCTACTTTGAGAGGGTGTTACTCCTGAGGAAGAAGAAAATCTGAAGTGGGTTTCTTTTAATATGTACATACATAGGTATGGTTTCAAAATATTCCTCAGAAGACTATTCCACTTACACTGAGCTTCGTTCTACAATCTATCAGGGAGAACTAACATAGTAAGTTACTGTATATTCTTTACATACCACCAAATCCACTGAAATGAGTGCATCTATGGCAGACATCATACACAATAGCTGGATTTTTCCTTGCTATGACAATATACTCTGAGGTTCTCAAGAAAGCACATGCAGAAGTGGATGTCATTGTCAGAAACAAGCAACTTCCAACCATGATGGATCATGGTGTGCTTCTGTATATGAATGCCCTCTGTAAGGAACTTCTTAGGTGGAACATATTGATTCCTATGTATATGTATTGTCATTCATATGCGTTTTTGCATAGAGCAACACTATATATGTAATACTTCTAGCACCACAGGCTGTTACAGAAGATATTGTCTACAAAAGATATTTGATCCCCAAAGGGGCATGTCTGCTCAGGAACATCTGGTTTGTGGTTCATCGAGAGTGACATCAATTTGATGTCATTCGTATGGAACACTTATTGTAGGTTAATCTTCACCAACCCTGATATATATCCTGATCCAGACATGTTCAACCTGGAGAGGTTCCTTGGCAAAAATCAGCAGCTAGATCCACATGAGATATGTTTCAGGTGGGGAAGATGGTTGTGTCCAGGTTCGCTCCTGGCAGAGTTGATGATCTTTATCTGTGTTGTGATGGTGTTGGCTACATTGGATATCTTGAGATGTACTGAAAATGGTGTGGAGGTTGTGCCAATGTATGATGTCAAGGAGATTATAATATAGTGAGTTTCCAGAGTTGTCCTTGTTTGTGTCTGCTGAGAACCAGTTGTGCAATCATGTGAAGCCATTCAAGTGTGAAATTGTACTACAATCGAAGAGGGCAGTGGAGTTTCTTCATATTGAAATAGTTAGATTTCATTATGATAACCTTATCCTTGTCTGGGTTGCTCTTCATGATTACTAATTCATCTAGATCCATGACATCATTGTTCTAGATTAGTGATGTCATCCTTATCTCTTATCTTTATGATGACATCACATTAAATCATTATGGTGAAACATTACACCATTCTCTTGACATATTGCATTATATTATGCACACCTTTTGCCATTGGCTGCTTACTGATGCACACTGCTGCACATTACACAGCCTTCATCCTTTTAGGATATATTCATAATAGGTACACACAATCGCTGTATACTATATAAACCCGGCTCCTTCAAAGTCCAAATCTAAGTTCTTTACTCTGTATCATGATGTGAATAACTTCTAGCAACTAGCTTGCAAGTATGCTCTACAGCAAGTGAGTACTCTCCCTCACTGGGTTTACCCTTCTGCTGTTGCCTCTGCACCAAGAGAGACCTAGTAATCTCTTTAGGTTATGAGCCCTGCTTAGGCTCTGTAACAGCTGCCAACTTGTCCCTATGCTTGATGCATTCTATTTTTTTATTTTTCACTTCCCTCAAGGGTAGATTTCCTTATTAGGCACTCTGGACATGTGTCATCCCTTCATCAAGCACACAGGTCAGATGCTACTTCTTATCAGACACCTTGGACAGGTGCAATCTTCTTATCAACTGCACTGGACATGCACAATCAAGTTCTCTATGCACCAAAGTGCAATCAACTCACATTAGATATGTGATAGCTCTTTATCTCTATCTAATCTCTAGGATGGTCTGGACCACCCTCCTATATTTCACCTCTTCACCATGTCACCATGTCACCTCTTCACACCTTCACCATATCACAGGATACCCCTTCAGCTCTTCAGCTCTTCACCTCCTCACTTCTTCACCCTGTGGTATGGCTATGCCTCTACTTCTGATCATATATTATTCTTCCATTTCTGATGCATGCATCATCCTCATGCCCTTTCATGTTCTGCCACATCTATGCTTCTTCATTTATGATTATTCATTAATCTATGATCTCTGCCACACCCTCATGGTCAGGGTTATGCTTCCATTTCATTATTTACATCCCTCCTCCTCATGTTCCTGCTTCTTTCCATGCTTTCCCTCATATCATGCTTCCATTCCATGATTGTACTAATACATGTATTGCACACATGTTCAGGGACTCATTAATCTATAGATCTATGCACAATATGTACATATATTTATGTAGTATATAAAGCCCCCAAGCAGTGGCCAAGACCCCCCAGTCTTGCCCTCCTTGGAGTTTTCCCTTCTGCTCCTTAGGCTGACTCATTTCCCCCCTCTCTTTATGTGGGTTGATTCCCCAAATCTATGTCACTAAGAAGTTAGCTTCCAAGTCTATTCAAAAGCATCAGCCTTAGCAAAGAGCTCTAGGTTGTTTCAGGCTCAATGGTCGTCATACTGATATCATTACCCCGCCTTGCGATGTATGACATACTTGCCCTTAGTTTGTTCTACATCATTCTTATGATGATGAGCATGATGTTTGGGTTTATGAGTCAGGTCCAACAGATCTGGGGCAACCCTGGCCTGCTATTATTAGCAGAGCTATATCTTATCTTTTCCCATGTCATGCTTACATGGACAAATGCTAATCTAACAATGAGTAGAAACTCTTTCATTCCTACTCAGGTTAGTCAGCCCCCAAATCCTACTCCTACCCACCACTGCATGTGGAAGTGTCACTCTGACTTTGATAAGGACACCTGTCCTATCTTGTGTGAAAATCGTTGCATTCATTCGAATTGCATAAATCATCGTCATTCAGATGAATTTCCTGTTCCACCTGGAACCATCTATCATCCATCTCATCCTCCTCCTCCTTGTGCTCTTCCTCTGACCTCTCTTCCTTACATTGATTCTCTGGCTTCTTCCACTCATCCTCAATTTTCGTATTCTTTGTGAACATCAGTTGTCCTGATATCACCTCCTACCAATCCCATCTGAGTACCTCTTCATTGTACTAAAGCTTACCATGACCTCTCCATCTTCTTCCATCCACCAACACCTACTCCAACCTCTCCCAATACATCCAGTCCAGTTCCCTTTGAGGAACACATCCTCCCCTTTAATCTCACTTGGATTAACCTATCTGCCTAAACTGAACCATGGTTTGACTGTAATGTCCATCACAGATGACCATGGTCTTACTTCAAGGACACCCCTCAATGAATCACCTCTAACCAACATCAGCAACGGATTCTCAATCCCATCTCTATTGCTCGAGAACAATACTGTCGTCTCATCCAACGACATCGCTGTCGACAAGAATGTTGATTCCAATGACATGGTCTTCATCATCGACGAGATCATGGAATCTGGTGAGATAATAGATCTCGATCAAGCGATGAATCTTCTTCAGATTGATCTGACTCTAAACAATCGGCTAGTGATGTCCCCCAAGGATGTCCATGCTCCAATGAGGATTCAGAGACATCAAACCATCTCTTATAGGAACAATCAAATGCATCAAATAATATTGTACAAAAACATTCCCGATCTGTTGATCAGACTGGAAGTACCCCTCGTCAGGATAAATGCCAGGAATCCCTTAGACATCTCATCTCATCTCGCTCAGATCGTCCAGATTCCCACTCTTTATCATGATGATCTTCTACCTCAGGTTGTTGTTGAAGAAGGCCCTGTCTGATATATCCCAAAACAGAATGTAATTTTTAAGGAAGGACTAATGTATTGGAACAAGCCCATCACGTCCTTCTATGAAGGACTTGGATATGCATTTCCCATGGAGAAGTATGACTCTACTTCCACTCACCCTATCCATAACCAAGGCTTCAAAATCATGCAATGCGATTGTCATGTGTTTAGCAAATACTTTATAGAGTTCTATGAATCTCTAAAGCCAAATGAAGTCTTGGACCAAAACATTCAACAGGAGCTCTATAAGCATCCTGAATGATTTATCAACTCGAAAGGAAACATCATCTGGAAGGATGGTCAGCACCAGTATGTGTACCATGAATTCAACCACCTCCACTCTGTTATGGTCTTTTTACTTACCAATGATATCTATCTTTTTTCCTATTGTATGCACATACATGCCTTCCTTGGTATGTATTGGACCACTTGGGTTTTCGGACTCTTCTTAGTTAGCCCGTTAAACCCCACATTTGTTATCCTTTGATTGTCCTTTTCTTCTTGTTTCTTTTATGTTCTTTGGACAGCTTACTCCTCAGCCAATTCTCTCACATTGGTCTTGTAGTTCCCATCCTCATTCTGCAGTACATGACATGTCCCCCTTACCTAACTATTCTTTCACCTTCTCTCATGTTCTTTACTGATGCGTCGTGTAGTACTTAAGCCTACGCTGCCTGTACTTGTATCCTTACACTTGTTCTGCGCAATCTAGCGTTACTTTAGTGTCCTTAGGCCAATCGCCTTCGTCCCTTGTCCCTCATCCACTAGTCAACCTTAGGAAGTCTGATTGACTTCAAATCTTGACCTTCATCTCTCGAAATTCTTCTTACTTGTACTCTCTCGGACATTGTGTCTCTTTGTGAGTACTTTCTGAGAAGTACTTGACCTTAGAACTTCTCTTTGTGTATGCTATGCATAACAAAAGAATGAGTATATCCTCTCGTCCCTCCTATTCAGGAGTAGGACCTCCTTGCCATCAGTAAAATTTCTGGCTACAGCCTTTGTTGAGCCTATGGACTCCCACCTGAGCAACCTGAGCCTAGTTCTGATATCAACATCAATTTCCAAGACCCAGAACCCACTGAACCCCCTCATGCCACTGTAAACCCATACCAAGCCACAGCCCCAGTACCCCCTCGCTCCCCAGGAACCCCCAGACAACCATGGACCCCAGCACCCCCTTATTCACCAACACCACCTATGTCTCGCCCCATAGAATTAAAAGCTGCCATCCCAGCTGACTTTTCTGGAGAACCTGCTGACTCAGTTCGATGGATCAAGGCCATGTGTGCCTATTTCACCATCAACCCCACTCTATACACCACCGACACCGAACGTACAGTGACTCCAAAAACCATTGCAATGCCTAACCCCAATCCAGCGTGCAAAGCGCGCTGCAATCACCTGTGGGAATCTCGCTTAGCATTAGTCAGACGAAATTATGTACATACCCCTGGCTACAATTCGGCCCCTGGGTCATGTGATTTGGCTGAGTGGCTGTGGAGATATGATCATTTTAAAATGACAAGTCCATTGCAATAGTTTATTCACTTTTGGTGAATAAGGTGGAATCTTGGGAAAATCATATGATATTTGGTAATATTTGGTCATATAAACATTGATCCACATATAAACATTATGTCTGAGTTTGAAAAAGTTCACACGCTTCTTTGTTTTCAACCACCATCATCATAAGATCTCTCTCTACTATCCAAAAGAACACAATCCTCTCTATGCTTGATGCAGGTCACTCTGCTCACTCCATTGCCTCTTCAACTGGTATTCATGTCTCCACCATATCCAGGCTCCTTGCAGAGCATGAACACCCCCCTAATGGAATTCTGGAGTTGTGGGATAGGATTCAGGTGGAGTGGGAGAGGATACCTGTTGAGGAGTGTCAGAAATTGATTGAAAGCATGCCTAGAAGAGTTCAGGCAGTGTTTAAGGCAAATGGAGGCTATATCAAGTACTGATATATCCAAAATACCCACTTCATAATGAAAGTAAATAAACTGTTGCAATGGACTTGTCATTTTAAAATGATCATATCTCCACAGCCACTAGGCCAAATCACATGACCCAGGGACCGATTTGTAGCCAGGGGTATGTACATAATTTCGTCTGACTAATGCTAAGCGAAATTCCCACGGGTGATTGCAGCGCGCTTTGCACGCTGGATTGGGGTTAGGCATTGCAATAGTTTTTGGAGTCACTGTATTATGACCACTTTGAATAAGATGAGAATTGGACATGGCATTTCATTCTCAGAAATGTGGTATGACTGAATGGCTGACCTTGCCATCCTGGCAAATGAAAAGACTTTTGCAAAATTCACCGAAAATTTTGAATCCATGTTCTACCCCTTTGACACCAAAGCCACTGCCTGCCACAAACTCTCCTGCCTAGTCCAGAAATCCTTCCACTGCCCCGATGGAGTCACCAAAGATGGCTTCCAGAAGTATATCACCAATTTCCAAAACCTCGCTGCTCATGCAGGAATCACTGACAACGTCACCCTTATTGATCAGTTCTCCCTCAGACTTGACCAACAACTCGCTACTATGTTCCTCTCCATGGCAGTCATTTCCAACACCATCAATGGTTGGATTGACCAAGTCAAGACCTTTCACGTACAAAAAATGCATATCCTCGCTCTTCAAGGAGGAAAGGCGTATTCTTCCCCACATCCCTCTTCCTCCAGGGACCCCAATGCCATGGATGTTGATGCTCTTACTATTTCAGAACTTACTCCTCAGGAATATGCGAAATGCATTTGTGAAGGACAATGTTTCCATTGTCGAAACACCGGACACAATGCCATTCAATGTACCAAATTGCAAAATATCACCACTCATCCCCCTCCTCATCCCCTCACCATTTGCTCCATTGAGACTGCACCTTCTCCCACCCCTGCTCCTGCCACTGAAATGCCCACCATCCTTGCTATTTTCGTCAACTCCCTCAAAACACAGGGAAAGGATGAAAGCAAGATCCTCCAAGTACTCCAGATGTGTTATGAAGAACTGAAGACGAAAGAAGTCTCTGTACTTTGTGTAGAACAGGATTTTTAAACTGGGAAGTCACCTCAACATCCTCTTCCCATGAAATATGTCATGTACTTGTAGCTCCATGAAATGAATGCACCCTTCATTTTCCTGTAAAACTACAAGTCAGAAACAAAATCGTCATCACCACTGCTCTCGTTGACTCTGGCACTACCAGAAATTTCATTGACCTCGGAATACTAACCCACGCCAACTTTCCTATGCAATGTCTACCCGAACCCATCGTAGCTTACAACATTGATGGTATCACAAACAAGAAAGGGACCATCCTTTGGAAAGCCAAACTGATTGTCCATATTGCTGGTCAACCCCAAGAAATGGAACTCATGGTCATATCCCTAGGCAGGAAACAAATTATCCTCGGGATGAAATGGTTAAAATCATGAAACCCTCACATTGATTGGCAATCCCACACCCTATGCTTTCTAAAACCATCGACACCTCAGAAAGGACCTTCCCGGCCTCATCTCCTTCGCTGGCTCAATCTTGACATTGATCAAGAAATTTCTTCCTTATTCCTAGAATGATATTCCAATGAGGTCGATGCATCTCCTAGTGAGCACCTCCCCCATTCGGATTCCATTGGCGAAGACATCAACAAAATCACCCTATCCACGCAACTCGCCCAGGAGAATAAACCTATCGACATATTCCTCCCTGACTGGTATACTGACTTCGCCGATGTCTTTTCTGAAAAGACATATGAACAGTTACCTCCACACCATCACTTCGACCACACCATTGACTTAAAACCATTTTTCATTCCTAAGATCACCAAAGCATACTCTCTTAACCCCAAAGAGCAAGACACCTGCAAGGCTTTCATCACCGAATACCTCAAAACGGGTCATATTCTCCCCTTGAAATCTCCACAGGCCACACCCTTCTTTTTTGTCCCAAAGAAAGATGGCTCTCTCCATCCTTGTCAAGACTACTGCTATCTAAATTCCCATACTATCTGCAATACATATCCCCTTTCTCTTATCCCCGAACTCATCAACAACATGAAGGACTCTACTTGGTTCACCAAGTTCAGCATTTGTTGGAGATATAACAACATTCATATCAAGGAGGACAATCAATGGAAAGCAGCTTTCATCACCCTTTTCAGCCTCTTCAAATCCACCATCATGTTTTTTGGTTTTTGTAACGCCCCCTCTACTTTCCAAGCTTTCATGAATCACATCTTCGCGGATATGATCGCTGAACACTGGCTAAAGATCTATATGGATGATCTTGACATCCACACCAATGGAGACCTCGCTTTACATCACAAATGAACTTGTCGCGTCCTCCTTCGACTTCAAGAGCATGGCCTTTCCCTTAAACTCGCTAAATGTCTCTTTGACCAATCTAAGATGGATTTCCTCAGCATGATTATCGGCCATGGCAAAATCACCATGGACCCCATAAAGACCTCTGCCATTTATGATTGGCAACCTCCTACCTCAGTTAAGGATATTTGTTCCTTCCTTGGCTTCGTCAATTTCTATCGCAAATTCATTCCTAACTTCTCTCACACTGTTGCCCCCTTAACTCTTCTCATCTAAAAAGATTATACCTAGAACTGGATATTCCTCCAACAGAAAGCTTTCAATTCCCTGAAAACTGCTTTCTCTACTAGCCCCATCCTTACTATCCCAGATGTCTCTCATCCCTTTTCTATCATGACTGACACCTCTCTCCTCACTACCAGTGCTGTTCTTCTCCAAGCTGACTTCAACAGTGACCTCCATCCTGCTGCTTACTTCTCCCACACCTTCGCCCTTGTGGGACAAAATTATGACATCTACAACTGAGAACTCCTTGTCGTCATTCTCACTCTTACCGAATAGTGCCAATATGTCCAAGGCACCTCACACCCCATCATCATCATCACCAATCACAAGAACCTTTCCTTCCTCAAGGATCCTCGTAAACTCTCCTGACAACAGGCCTGCTGGTCTCTTTTTCTACAGGACTTTGATATTGTCTGGAAAGTCCTTCCCAGTACACAAATGGCCCCTGCAGATGCTCTCTCGCGTCATGACCACCTTGATACCACTTTGGACAACATCGACACTCCCATTCTCCCTGACCCTGCTGTTATTAACGCTTTGGATGTTTCTCTTGCTACTCATATTCGCAATTCTTCTTCTTCTGATCCACTAGTCCTTCATGCTCTTGCCAATTGTTACGCATAGCGTACACAAAGAGAAAACCTTAAAGCGTTACTTCTCTGGAGGTACTCACGAAGAGACACAACGTCAGAGATAGTAAGGAGGTTCAAGGGTCAAGGGTTCTTGAAGGACTAGGGTTCAAGTCGATCGGACTCGCAAGGGATGACGAGGGACGAGAGACGAGGGTCAGAGTCAATTGGACTTCTGGACACAAGAGTATGCTATGATTGCATAGAACAAGTGTAAAGAATACAAGTACATGATGGGTGGGTATACAGTGAGGTGCAAAACCGTTGCAATGTCTAACCTCAAACTGGGGCGCGAAGCGCCCCGCAATCACTTGTGGGAATTTCACTTTGCTTTGGTGGAAACAAATAAAGTACAAACCCTTAGCTACAACTTTGTCCCCAGGGTCATGTGATTTCGCTTACATACTGCAAAGATACATCCATTTCAAAACACCAATACCATTGCAACAGTTTTGCACCTTTTGCTTTCCAGGGTATATTAGTACTTGGTATAGCCTCCCTTTGCCTTGATAACTGCTTCAATCCTTCTAGGCATGCTCTCTATCAACTTCTGACACTCTTCAACTGCTATCCCCTCCCAATCAACCTGAACTCTCTCCCACAATTCATGAATTCCCTTAGGAGAGGAATCATGATCTGCTAGTCTTCTTTTGAGATAACCCCAGAGGTGCTCAATGGGATTGAGGTCAGGAGACTGTGCAGGCCATACCATAGTATGAAAATCCTGCTCCTGAAGCCAATCCTTCACCTTTTTGCAAGTATGTTTGGGGTCATTGTCCTGCTGAAAGATGATGTCAGGAGGATCAAGACCATAAAACTGCAAAGAATTGAGCAGTTCATCCTTCAAAATCTGAAGGTAAAGGTCCCCATCCATCCTACCATCAATCTTGGTAGCATAGCCAACTCCCTGCCAAGTCATACAGCCCCACATCATCAAAGAACCTCCTCCAAACTTCACTGTACCTTCCACCAGCCTATCACTTAGCCCTTCCCCTGCCTTTTTCCACACCCACTTGCGCCCATCTGACCCTAGGCGATTGATTTTGGTCTCATCAGACCATACTACCTTCTTCCAGTCCTCCAGAGTCCAATCTTTATGAGCATAAGCAAAGTCTCGACGAGTCCTACGATGCTTGGCTGAAAGGAGAGGCCGTTTGGACTTGACCACAGCTTTCATACCTGTCTTCCTCAACTGTCTGCGCACTGTGGAGGTAGAGAGAGGCTGGTTGACTATATTGGTGAGTGCCTTGGTCACCTGAACAGCATTCTCTGCCTTTCCAGAGGAGATAAGACGAACGGCATGCCGGATATTGGCAGAGGAAAGCTTGGATGGACGACCTCCAGTAGCTTTTTGAAGCTCAGAACGCTCTTTGGAGCGTAATCTGGATATGGTAGACACATTAAGACCAGTAGTGGATGCAATAGAGTGAGCAGATTGGCCAGCATCAAGCATAGAGAGGATGGTTTGTTTTTGAGTAGAAGAGATGGTTCTCATGATGGTTGTGGTTGGAAACAAAGATGCGTGTGAACTATTTTAAACTCAGACATGCTTCTAATATGTGTATGTTTGTTTGTATGACCAAACATAACCAAATAACACTTGATTTCAATGTAATGAGCAAAGGGTGCAAAACTGTTGCAATAGTATTGATGTTTTGAAATGGATGTATCTTTGCAGTATGTAAGCGAAATCACATGACCCTGGGGACAAAGTTGTAGCTAAGGGTTTGTACTTTATTTGTTCCCACCAAAGCAAAGTGAAATTCCCACAAGTGATTGCGGGGCGCTTCGCGCCCCGGTTTGGGGTTAGACATTGCAACGGTTTTGCACCTCACTGTAAGTACTTGGGGATACGTCATCATAGAATAGAGAAGAAGGTGAGAGAACGATGATGTAAGAGGATGCGTCATCCACAGTAACATGAGGGAAAGATAGGAACTACAAGGCCGACACGAGAGAGTCGGCCAAGGAGATAGCTGTCCATAGAATGAGAAGGAAAATAAGAGAAGGAATCAGAGAAGAATAAATGTAGAATGTAAAGAACTAATCACTAAGAGACCTACGTCCCATATCATCTGAGAGAGACCTAAGAAAAGGTGTACTCGTTGTGGGAAGCAAAAGAGATAAAGACAAGGGAAAAGGAGAAAAACCGTAACATTACCCCCTTCGTATAATCGAACTCCAGGTTCGATAAAAAGTCCATCAGGTCGATGCATCTTGAGGGATAGAGGAAGGGCCAAAGAGAACGGTGAATTGTTCATAGGATAATGCCTCAAATGGACAGTCATCTGCCACATGTCCATGTTGATTGCAATGGCCGCATACTTGCTCAGGGCAAAAGCGATGTCCATGTCCCCAATGATGACAAAAGTCGCATTGCGTGCAAAGGCAAGCAGACTGAGGGTGACCAGGGGTGGACTGGTGATAGTATGGGCAGGAGTAATCCAGACAATCTTCTTGATAGTGACCGAGATGATGACACCGAAAGCACTCGGTGAGGGCAGAGGCAGGTTGACGAGGACAAACAGGCATAACGTGAGTTGAAGATGATAAAATACAGCTGCCATCAGGAAGGTGTCGATGAACTGCTTCAACTGCATTGGACCAGGCTAATAAGTCCTCGGGAACCTCCTCAACAGCAGTAGGGGAAGAGGAAGGAAGAGGAGGTGGGGGAAGAGATCCAAGTAATAAGAGCTGGAGTGTGAGAGGGAACTGGTAGTATAGGAGTGGAAGGAGGGGAGTCGGCAATGGCAGGTAATTGGGCCTGTTTGAGGTAGTGGTCTCGATCAACCATCAGTAGGGAGAGATAGATGCGACGGAAGGTGGGATAAATGACAGAGGGGGAAAGACATTCAATGTATTGATGGAAACCATAAAGATGGAGAATAGAAAGAACTCACTGCAGAAGTGTGTCCAAATGAAGGCGGAGGGGAAGACCAAATTCAGCCAGGAGATTGCTGGGGGCCGCTTGGAAGTGATACTGTTGAGTAATGGATACTTCATGGAAAAGACAAACTAATTCCTGAGTGACCACATCTTCCCCATATAAAGGGAGAACCTCGACGGCGCGGAGGAGAGCGGGGTTGGCAAGGATGGTGGCATAAAGTGAATGGGTGGCAGAGATGGATAAGAAGGTAGGTGAAACTCGCCTGGAACGCAGCAGGGAAGTAGATAAGGAAGAAGAAGGAGATGATGAAGGCACAGCAGAAGAAGAAGGAAAGGACATATTGGTTATTGAGGAAAAGAAACTTGTCAAAGAGCATGTATCGGGGGGGTACTTCATGAAGAGACACCGCTTCCCAAGTAGAGAGGAAGAAGAGAAGAATGGGGAATCAAGATAGAAGGTGAGTTCGTTTATAAGACGAAAGAATGGTGGGAGCATGACGGAGATTACTTTCAGGTTCCCACATATTTTCGGCCGAAGAATACCCTTTTCATGCGGTCAGGTACAATCGGCGACCTTGTGATCCTTTGTGTGACACAATATGATCTACTTCATATTCTTCTTTGGTACCAATGAGATCTGGCAAAGGTTGGGAGAAGGAGGGACCATGTGCTTCGGTCTGGCGATAAGAAGATAGAAGGGTGGCGTGGAATACATCATGGATTTTCCATGCGGGAGGAAGACGGAGGCGGTAAGTGAGGGGAGATAAGACCTGAGAGATCTCGAACGGTCCATGGCGTTTGGGGGCGAGTTTTCAGGAAGGGAATCCAAGGCGGAGATGAGTGGCTTTGAGCCATACTTTATCGCCTACTTTCCAGGGGGAAAACTTTTGAGTAGAGTGGGATATCATGATCCGACGAGCGGATTCATGTGTAGCGAGGGCTTCTTTTCAGACATGTTCAAGGGAAGATAGACAGCTTTCCAAAGCGGGGATAAATGTCTTTCTGAGAGCAGGGTACGTTCGAGGTTCATAGCTGTACAGAAGGGAGAAAGGGGAGGTCTTTGTCAAGCTGTGAGGTATGGAATTGTGGACAAATTCAGTGGAGGTTAGGAAATTGGCCCCGTCATGTGGATTATGCAAGCAAAAGATGCGAAGATAAGTTTCGATCTCTTGATTGGCTCTTTCAGTTTGTTCATCAGTTTGGGGATGATAGGCGGTGGAAAGGTGGATGTCATATTTGAAGAGGCGGGCAAGTTCTCTGGCAAAGGCAGAGGCAAATTGTGGGCCTTGGTCAGAGATGATGGAGTCGTAGAGGCTGAAGCATTTGAATACAAAGTCAAAAAAGAGTTGGGCGACTCCCTTGGCGTCAATGGTTTTTGAACAAGGTGCAAGGATTACCCCCTTCATAAGGCCATGGTCGACCATGACCATCAAGGAATCAAAACCACGGGAGAGAGGGAGATCAGCGACAAGGTTGACAGAGAGTTGGCGGAATAGCAAAGAAGACGAGGAAGAAATAGGGAGAAGGGGAGGGGTGGTCGGGTGGGTGAGGACTTTGTTTTGTTGACAAATTGAACAACCAGCAACAAAATGAGAAACGAAGAAAGAAAGACCAGGCCACCAAAAATCACGTTCGAGGATAGCTTTCGTATGAAAATGACGCAAATGGCCAGAAAGCAGAGAGGAGTGAATAGAATGGAGTAAAGCAGAACGAGACGAAGGAGGAACATACATACGACCATGGAAATAAAGGTGTCCATTGTCGAAAGACCAGTCAGAAAGGGAGGAACAAGGAAACAAAGGTGAACTGTCATCAAGGTTAGCAATGGCATGAAGAACAAGAGGATCGGAGGATGAAGAGTTTTTGATATGAGAAGCCAGGGTGAGGTCCAAAGTGTTAATAACTATGGGATCAGGGACAATAGAAGAGTTGATATTGTCTTGGGAGGTATCAAGAGGATCGCGACGAGAGAGTGTGTCGGCAGGGGCCATCTGAGTGCCAGGGAGAACTTTCCAAAGAATATCAAAGTCCTGAAGGAAGAGAGAGCAGCAAGCCTGTCGATGGGAGAGTTTGCGAGGATCCTTGATATAGGAAAGGTTTTTGTGGTCTGTGATGATGGTGACGGGATGGGTGGTACCGAGAACATAGTGGCACCATTTAGTGAAAGCAAGAATGACTGCGAGGAGTTCACGATCATAAATATCATAGTTACGTTCGGCAAAAGCGAACATGCGGAAGAAGTAGGCACAGGGGTGAAGATCGCCATTGATGTCGGCTTGGAGAAGAATGGCACCAGCGGCTAACAAAGAGGCGTCCATCATGATGGAAAAAGGACGAGTGACGTCGAGGATGGCCAGGACAGGAGAGGTGGAAAAGGTGGCTTTTAGGGAGTCAAAGGCACATTGCTGGAGAGGGATCCAAAGCCAGGGTTGGTCTTTCCAGGTAAGGAGGGTGAGAGGAGTGACAGTGTTCGAGAAGTTGGAAATAAACTTCCGATAGAAATTAGCAAAACCAAGGAAAGAGTGAATGCCCTTGACAGAAGTGGGGGGTTGCCAGTCACAAATGGCAGCGGTCTTGATGGGATCCATCCTGACTTGGCCTTGGCCAATGATCATGCCAAGGAATTTGATGTGGGAGGTATCGAAGGTGCATTTAGATATTTTGAGAGAGAGGTTGTGTTCACGAAGACGAAGGAGAACACGTCAAGTGCGTTCATGGTGGAGAGCAAGATCACCATTCATATGAATACCTAAGTCGTCCATGTAAAATTCAAGCCAGCCTTCAGCAATCATGTCAGCGAAGACATGATTCATAAAAGCCTGGAAGGTGGAAGGAGCGTTACAAAAACCAAAGAACATGATGGTGGGTTCAAAGAGTCCATAAGGAGTGATAAACACCACCTTCCATTGGTCAGCTTCCTTGATTCGAATGTTATTATACCCCCAATGAATGTCGAATTTGGTGAACGAGGTGGAGTTCTTCATTCGGTCAATGAGAGGAGGGATAAGGGGTAGCGGGTAAGCATTGCGAACGGTGTGGGAATTCAGGTAATGATAATCCTGACAAGGATGAAGGGAGCCATCTTTCTTAGGAACGAAGAAGAATGGTGTGGCCTGAGGAGATTTAAATGGAATAATGCGTCCAGTCTTTAAATGTTCGTTAATAAAAGTTCAGCATGCGTCTTGTTCTTTCAGGTTGAGAGGATAGACCTTGGCGATTTTCAGGATGAAGGAAAGTTTAAGTTCAATGGTATGATCGAAGGAGCGATGTGGAGGGAGTTGTTCATAAGTTTTTTCGGAGAAAACATCTTCGAAGTCTTTACATCAAGAAGGGAGAGTGGTTTTGGGAGGTTTATTTTCTTGGGCAAGTTGGGTAGACAATGTGATCTTGTTGATTGTCTTGCCTTTGGGTTCCTAGGGGAGGTACTCACTAGGAGATGCATCAACCCCATCGGGATAGCGTTCAGTGAACAGAAGGAGATCTCTTGATCAACATTGAGA